>CAUYQG010288899.1:0-24917 GCA_963574415.1 Tarsius wallacei
CCGGCTGATTTTTTGATTTATTGTAGAGATGAGGTCTCGCTTGCCCAGGCGGGTCTCGAACCCGCGGGCTCAGGCAATCCACTCACCTCAGCCTCCCAAAGGCGCGGGATTACAGGCTGAGCCACCGAGCCCGGCAGAATAATTTCTTAAGTAAGTACAGAAATCAGTTACCTACAAACTTGCCTAATTCCCCACTTCATCATAATTATGTGAATGTAAGTCTAATTATGCTAAATAGATATAAGAGAATATCTTCATTCATTATAAGAGAAAAGCAACTGGATCAATAACTTTTATTATTAAATCTAATAATAGGCATTTGCTCAAAATATAAGATCAGCATAAACCTACCCTGATCTAAATTTATACATTTCATCAAACAGTAATTTTTTAGTAAAATTAATTTACAGAATCATGCCTTTGAAGTTCAGGCAGAACTCTAATTTTTTTCCTAAATCTCCAAATCCAGAAAGTATATCATGGTGGTTAAGAAGAGAATTGAAATTATGCAACTAAGGATATAAGCCCAAAAAGCTGTTTGTCCTTGAAAAATAATTAAGATTTTCTCTGGTCGGGCATGGTGATTCAGCCTGTTATCCCAGCACTTTGGGAAGCTGAGGCAAGAGGACTGCTTGAGCCCAGGGGTTCAAGAACAGCCTGGGCAACTTGGTGAGACCACGTCTCTACAATAAATCACAAAAACGCACCGGGCATGGTGGAGTGTATCTGTAGTTTCAGCTAGCTGGAAGGTTGAGGTGGAAGGATCGCCTAAACCCAACAGGTTGTGGTTGCAGTAGTTGTGAGTGTGCCACGATACTCCAGCCTGGGTGACAAGAGTGAGAATCTGACACAAACACACACAAAAAAGATTTTCTGAACTTCACTTATTTAATGCAAAAGAAGATATTAATAACAGTATATAATTGTTATACAATGCATATATAGTACTTTGCCTAGCATCTGGCAAATAAAAGTGAGCATTTTTATTCTCAAAGAAAGTTTAAATTATATTTATTAATGTATGGTGTTTATCCTTATTTTATATTATATCTTTTAAAAATAGTTGTTGAAAATATATCATACTTATGAATGCTTGTGTGTGTATAAATATATATGGGATCTGACAGTAAGTTCACAAACTTGTCACTGTGTGCTCATGTTGGCATCACTGTCCAAACAACTCAGTAAAGTTTCATAACCTTGGTATTTCAGTGTCTCACAGTTGCCTTCATGTCGACATGTGGCAGTGTCTTGCTGAGTGGATTCATTATTGTTGTTGCGTATTTTTGTGTGCTGTCATGAGAATATTAGAGCTTGAATTAGAGCAAAAAACAAACACTGGATTTCTTGTTAAACTTGTCAAAAGTGGAAGTGAAATCAGGGACATGTTATTCCAAGTCTATGGGGATATTGCCATAAAGAAAATGGCAGAGGCTAGGCTGGATGGCTCAGCCTATAATCCTAGCACTTTGGAAGGCTGAGGCGAGTGGATTGCCTAAGTCCATGGATTCAAGACAAGCCTGAGCAACTTGGCGAGAACTTGTCTCTACAATAAATCAAAAATTAGCTGGGCATGGTAGCACATTCCTATAGTTCTGGCTACCTGGAAGGCTGAGGTGGAAGGATCACCAGAGCCCAGCAGTCAATGCTCGGATGGCTGTGAGTGTGCCACTGCACCCCAGCCTGAGCGACAGAGACTCCAACTCAAAAAAAAAAAAGAAAGAAAAAGAAGAAAAATGGCAGAGTACAAATGGATTAAACATTTTTCTGAGGGGAGGGAAAGTGTCACTGATGAAGAGAGGTCAGGACAACCAGTAATGAGCACAACTGACAAAAATATTGCAAAAATTCATCAAATTGTGCATTAAAATTGTCAGCTGACTTTGAGAAGCACAGCAGACCAAATGAACATTAATAAAGAAAAAGTTAGTAAAATCTTAACTGAAAATCTTGGCATGAGAAAGATGTGTGCAGAAATAGTCCTGAAGGAGCTCTTGCATCACAACAATGCACCAGCTCCCACAGTATTGTCACTGAGAGAGTTTTTAGCCAGTAGACAAATAACTGGATTAGAACACCATCTCTCAATGACTTTTTTCTTTACCCAAAGATAAAGGAATATTGAAAGGAAAACATTTTGATGATATTTCAGACATCAAGGGTAATATGAAGACAGCTTTGATGGCCACCCAGAAAGAGTTCCAAAATCGCTTTGATGAGTGGACTAGACACTTGTATCAGTGAACAGCTTCCCTAGGGAAGTACTTCAAAGGTAACCATAGTGATATTCAGCTATGAAATATGTAGCACTTTTTCTAGGATGAGTCAGACCTTGTATGTGTTACATTTAAAAGGACATGACCCGCTAGTTAAAATTCTCTCTGGTTTATAGGTATTTTGCTTATATTATCATCTTTATATTTATCTACATTTATAATTAAGCTAGAATAATCCTCAAGAATTGTTCTGATCAGAAAAATTTCACAGTAAATCTGTTAAAATATGTCTAAGAGTATTTTGTTAAGAGAGAAGAGTTAGCCTTACATATAAAAAATGGAAAAAGCAAGATTCCAATAATACAACAGGCCTACTGGATTGGCAACTTTGTATGGGTGATACCAGGTATATTTGGTGGTAGTAACTGTTTAAAAGGTATTTAATTGCCAGTATCTAGCCAGAGGTAGACTTGTGAGATAGACTTAATTGGATTAGCTACTCTACCATAGCATCTGTGTATAACAAAAGATAGACTCATTGTCTACAATCCTAGGGAGATACATAAGTGTTTGAAACATAAATTTTACATTAAAGAGAAAGTTTCAGGGAAAAAGTAACATTACTGAGGGTGTAAACTCTGCCAAGTACCAAACTCCATTGTTCACATAAGTCACCTGTCTCATTCTTCTAGTAATCCTATGTGACAATAGCTGTCATTCACTAAAAACTTCCTATCAGAGCTGAGCAGAGTGCTTTGGGGCATTATGTCACTTAATCCATACCCAATCCAGTGTGGTAGGCTTTTTTTTTCTTTCTTTAAACTTTATTCTTATTTTCATTAGTTTTAATTGACAAAAAAACTGTACATACTAGTGGGTACAGTATATTTCAAATCACAGTGATCAACATATCCATCATATCTAACATTTATCATTTCTTAGTGTTGGAGACATTCAAAATTATAGCCATTTGGAAATATACAATAAATTGTTGTTCATTATAGTCACTATAGTATTGTTAACTACAGAACACTGGAAGTTATTCCTTATATCTAATTCCAATTTTTTACCAGTTAATCTACCTCTTCCCTACTCCCCTTTACCTTTCCTAGCCTCAGTAACCACTATTTTGCTCTCTGCTTCTATGGGATCAATGATTTTGACTCCCACAGGTGAGTGAAAACATTGAGTATTTATGTTTCTGTGTCTGACTTATTTCACTTAGCATAATGACCTTCAGGTTCATCCATGTCCTGCCGTGAATAACAGTATTTTATTCCTTTTATGGCTAAAAATATTCCATCATGTATGTATGCCATATTTTCTTTATTCATTCAGCCATTGTTAGACACTTAGATTGATTCCATATCTTAGCTATTGTGAACAGTACTTAAATAAATATGGGAGTGCAAAAACTCTTCGACACACTGATTTCCTACTCTTTGGATATATACCCAGTTGTGGGATTGCTGGATCATGTGGTAGCTCTATTTTTATTTTTAGGGAATATCCATATTGTTTTCCATAAAGACTGTGCTAATTTACATTCCACCAACAGTGTATGAGTTCCCCTTTCTCCACATCCTCATTAGCATTTGCTAATTTTTTGTCTTTTTTATAATAGCCATTGTAAAAGGGGTGAGATGTTAATCTCATTGTGGCTTTGATGCACATTTTCCTGATAATTAGTGATGTAGAATATTTTTTCATCTACTTGTAGGACATTTGTTTGTCTTCTTGTAAGAAATTTCAAATTAGATTATTTGCCCATTTTTCAGTCAGAGTGTGTTTTGTTGATGTAGAGTAGTGTGAGTTCTTTTTATATTCTGGATACTAATGCCTTATTGGATAAAATTTGCGAATATTTTCTTTCATTCTGTAATTTGTCCTTTCACTCCGTTGAGTGTTTCCTTTTCTGTGCTGAAAATTTTAGTTTGATATCATCCCATTTGTCTACTTTTATTTGGTTGTCTGTGCTTTCTAAGTCTTCTCCATAAAATATTTACCTATACCAATATCCTGAAGCATTTGCCCAATGATTTCTTCAGTAGTTTCATAGTCTCAGGTTTTAGAGTTAAGTCCTTAATCCATTTAAAATTGACTTTTACACATGGTGAGAGATATGGGTATTTTTTTATGCTTCCACCTGTGGATATCCAGTTTCCCCAGCACCATTTAATAAAGAGATTCTCCTGTCCCTAGTGAATCTTCTTGGTGCCTTTGTCAAAAAAATCAGCTGGCTATATATGCATGGTTTTATTTATAGGTTCTCCATTCTGGTCCATTGGTCTTAGGATCTGTTTTATGCCAGTACCGTGCTGCTTGGTTACTATAGCTTTGTAGCATATTTTGAAGTCAGATCAAGTGATTCCTCTAGCTTTGTTCTTTTTGTTCAAAATATATTTGGCTATTTCAAGGTTTTTTGTGATATTCTTATTTTTATTTTGTAAATAAGAAATAGGGGACACTCTGAGAATGTAAGTAACTTTCCTGAGGTTATACACTACTAAGTGGCAGTGCTAGGATCTGAATGTTTATAGTTTGATAGATAATAAGCCTAGATTTTTATTAACTGACTTTTGCTACTCATCTCAGAGACAGAATTTTCTGTCATGTGGAGGTGTCCCAGGGAAGCAGAGAGGTTTCCATAATTGGTCCAAAGTGGTAAATATATCGAACTCCAACTGTGACTTAACAGATGGTCTAGTCTGGTCTGGAGGAGCCTCATGTCCTTGGTGGTGAATCTCTTTCAGCTTCCAGTGATCAAAGCTATTTACCTGAATAGAGCCATGTTACCAGTAACAGGTGGTGGTCTCTTAAGTGATATAAGTTACATATGTCCCCACATGCTCATCAGATTACCTATCCCAAAGCCCTCCTCCACTAGCCAGAAAAGAGTTCCTCTCCTTGAGAACTTTCCAGTGATGGCGATTTCAATATTACACAGTATTGAGAGCAGATCATGAGGCAATAATGGATAAAATCTTATTTGCCAATGTTTCTGGGTAGATGGAACTATCCACAATGCCATCATATTGTCAATATAATTTTATCAATATTAAAAAGCAATCTAAAATTTCTTTAGTTTATAACAAAACTAAGAATATATATATATAGTGAATTTAGACATAAAAATACCTTTTAATATAACTTGCAGTACACTTATTTAAAAACTCAAAATGTAAACAGTTATATGTGGATCAATATTTGTTTAATCTATTTGTCCTGATTAATAAAAAAATTAATATCCATGACCATATTTTTAAACATTGATTCTAAGTTTTAATAGTAATTAAAAGTTATTTTATACTTTAGGGAGTTAGCTTATAGTTCTATGGTTAATATCTCCAAAGCTTATCTAACACAATTAAGCACATACATATAAGATGAATTGCATGTCTAAGGAAAAAAAGTACAATCATCAAGAAAAATCATTTTCAGTCTGAATTGTCTCTATTGGTTAAATTCAAGAGTGAAATTCTAAAGAAATGAGAAAACTATTCATGAGCGATTCTGTTCATCATTCACACTACTGGATTCATCTACTAAACATATGAACATAATTGTGTCTATTTATAAGAACAAAGCTTCAATTTGAGGAAGTGGTCAGGTCTTAAACAGTATTTCCCAAATCACCAGCTTATTTCATAACTAGAATGAAATGACATGACTGAAATGGGAAAAAACCTAAGCTCTATGTTCATCAAAATTAATATGGGAAAACCCATCCAATTTTTGTAACAAATAAACTTCAAAGTACTGGTGGCTTTTCTTTTCATAATTTACTGCTCACAGTATTTTCCAATTAGGGGCAATTTGTAACAAGTAAGGCAAAAACACTGGCAGTATGACTCACACACAATTGCTAAAAACATAAATTAGATTTGTTTGGCAACTAATTTGGGGCTATTTTGATTCAAATGTTAAAAATGTAAATGTAAGTTGTGGTTTTGGAATGAGACTGAGTTTAACATATTGGACTTTGAAAATCTTATTTCAATGAATTACATGGCAATATGAGAAATTCCATGGCAGGTTTTGTGTGCATTCAGAATGAGCCCAGCATATGCTGCCAAATAAATGAGACTGGTCTTCGGCAATATATTTTAATTATTTAAATTGCAACAAAATATAATAAAGATAGCCCAGTAAATGATAATGAAGGATTATTTGTATGGCTTGAAGAGAATAGATTGAAATGATTAGTGTTGTTACTCCAGATGCTTTTAGAGCAATAGAAATGTACATGATCTCAGGTGCACTGGAGGACACAAAAAAAGGATATGAATGAATAATTCCTGTGGTATGTTCACCATCTAGTTTCGCAGCATAATTAAAATGGATGGAATCTTCATGCATGGCAATTCAGAGTTCTATGATATAGGATACAGGAAAACTGAGAATCTATTCAAAAAAAGGTGAGGGTTTTCTCAAACTCTGAACTGATGAGTTTACTTTGAGTAGGCAGTGGAAGGGTGAAGGCACTTTGACAGAGATCATGAACAAATTCGGGAAAATAGAATGGATTTTCATGGGTGTTAGGTTTCTAGTGCTACTATGAAATTAAAATAAAAAAAGATTGTGACTGAAAACAACTCAAATGTATTACATTACAGTTCTATAAGTTAGAAGTCTGACACGTTAAGTGAAAGCCATGGTGTCAGCAAGGATGAGTTCCTCACTGGAAGTTCTAGAAAAAAAATCTATTTCCTTGCCATTTCCAGTTTCTAAAGACTTCTCTTTGGTGCTTGCACAAAGATCCTTATGTTTCAGACACAGCAACAGGAAATTGAATCCTTCTCATGCAGCCATCTCCATCTGACCACTGCTTAGAAGGTACTGTGATTTAAGAACTCATGTGATTAGGTTGGATTTACCTGAATATTTCAGGATCTCCCCATCTCAAAGTACTTTACCTTAATCAAACCAGCAAAGTCCCTTTTGCCATGTAAGGTTACATATTTACAAGTTTAGAGCATGGACATCTCTGTGAACCATTTTGTGTCTACTACATCCTGTGTATAGGATAAAATAATCTCCTTCCATTCCTAGAGTTTTCTAAAATTTAAAATATTGCTCCTTAAGCTTCACATTAAGGTAAGCCCTACACAATAAACCAAGGCTGATTGTAACTTGGGTGTGGAGGTTGTAGGCATAGAGGTGAGAGTAAAATAAAGACCTCCATTTTAATCATTTTTCTGATTTGCATCAAATCAGTCCTGGAGTTAGCTTACAGAACTAAAGTCCATTTTCATAAGCATATTCCACCTTGGAATCTCAACTTTGTCTGGATAATAATACACAATTATCTTTTTTTTTTTTTTTTTTGAGTTGGAGTCTTATTTTGTTGCCTAGGCTGGAGTGCAGTGGCACGCTCATGGCCACCCCAGCGTTGACCTGCAAGGCTCAGGATCCTCTCGCCTCGGCCTCCCAAAGTGCTGGGATTACAGGCTTGAGCCATTGCACCTGGCCCACAATGTTCTTTATGGTGGTGGTTTACAGATGAGGCAAAATGTGGACTGCCTTGCCTTGTTCCCAGTCAACCAAATTTCCTCAAGACTCTTATGCAAAACAGTCTCTCTGGCATTCAAACATCAAAACACACAGAAACCTAAAGGTTTAACAAATTAATAAAAGTAATAAATTTCTGCCTACCACTCTCTCCTATCCCTCTAGTCACACCTGCCACACAAAATTCCACTATTCAATCTTTTGGGTTTTTTTTCTACTATACTATATCGGGCTCATCATCCTATATGCTATGGGGTCTGCAGAATTAATTCTGTGTAGTATGGCCCATGCTTTCTTGTCCAATACCAAGTCCAGGTAGACAAAGAAGACAGTCCTAACAAGCAAATGTCACAACTTGAACCTTAGTAGCAAATATAGTTGATTGGATATTTTGAGGTCATTCTATGCAGAGTCGTAAATGTTGGACAGAGAATTTTGCCTTGGGGTAATTCATCAAGAATAAGAAAATTTCAGGACTTAATTTATATTTCAGAAAATTTACTTAGGTGTATCTGCTAAAAAAACAAAAATTGGATAACAGAAGATAAAAAGGCCAAGTGTGAGATTTGAGTAATAGTTGGGGAATTTAAGACTATGCCAATTTAAAGAAACACTGGTTGCATTCAGAAAGTTGTAAAAATTTTTATGGAGGCATTTCTTTTTTCAATATTCATATGATATTTTAAACAATAAATTTTAGATTCTGATTTTTGACATATTTGTTTGTTTATATGTGTGCCCACGTGTGTGTATTATGCAAACTGTCCTATAAGAAACATCCTTGAGTGGTTGAATGAATGGTGATTTTTCCATTTTAGATCCTGTTTGTAGTTACAGTCACAGCTAATTTTTAAAACTGTGTATAAATTTTATATTTTGTAAAAACTAACGTTTGTTTAGAAAATATACTCTTGATTACAATAAATGTAAGAGAAAACTGAAATGGTATTTGTTTATAGTTGAATAAATCTGTGTAAAGGTAATTAGAATCATTTCCTGAAACATCTTTTAAAAGTTGTGCCATTATGTATTTTTTAAAAGAAGTCCATCTAAAGTTTAGTCTAAGAAGGTATGAATAAAAAAGAAAAAAAAATCTTCTCTTATGTAACAAGCTATAATTTGAATAATGAAACAGAGAAAACCAAGTTACTTTTGTTATCCATATTTAAGAACCTGGGCAACCCTCTCAGCCCCCCCCCACCCCCCCGACTGTAGGAGCTTTTCTGTCCTCTCAATAAATCCTGCTTTAAAAAAAAAAAAACTTTAAAAAGCAGGGTGTGGGGGAGGAATAGAAGTATACTAAGCCAGTGAACTTATCTGCTAAGGAATATTAAGTAAATGAGATAAATATAATTAAATATTCCTATTATACAACAACTAATTTTCTACTTTACCATATAGAAATTAAATAATAGAGGTATTGATAAAAGATAAAGTATAAAAACTGTAAAGTCATCTTTAACTAAAAAGCAACTTCCAAAATACAATACATTTTAAAAAAAGATTCTTAGTTTATTTGCAACAAGACACTACAATATTAATACTTTCTTAAATTCACTTTTAACATTTTACTTGAAAATGATAGCTATAGCAAATTTACACTACTGAAAGTCAGAATTTCATCACTGATGCAGAAAATCTCAGTCCTTAGCTGTCATAAGTAGGTATCTAATCATAAAAGTATTCAAATAAGCCATATACTGTGATCAAATAGAATAGACTGCCTTTTAACCTTCTATGGTTTCATAGAACAAAAAATGGAAAAATATCTAATAAATTGATACTTTATTATTCAATGCATTTGTGGAAAGTCTGTCACTACTGTGAACAAGATAAAAAGATTTCTGTATCTAAAGCTGCTGTAATAATCAATTTGGATAGAAAACTGTTATAAATCGACTTCCTTACTGACCATATGTGTTGAGTTTTTTAAACTTAAAAAAGTTACATTGGGAAATTCTTAGTACTAGACACTACCATTAATTACTTAAGAGATAAGTATCCCCTTTTACCGGTACCTGGCCCTCACAGAGGTTCATCTAAAGCACAGGTTCACTCCTTTCCATGTCATTCAGTTTAGACTATTTGGAAACCTCATTAATAATTTCTTGGAGGGTACTTCTAGGACACAACTGTCTCAATTACAAATAGGGTCATATGAAAGTTAATGAGTTCTTTAAATAACTCATTGTTTCCTCGTTCCATTTATTTTTGTGAAGATGTTAGGGCAGGGATCACTTTCCTATGACATTGGAAGTTAAAAATAATCATCTGTACTTTTCACATTATTTTGATTTTGTTAAATGTGTTAAATTTTATTTAGTTCTGTATATTATAAAGCCTTAAACATAGAAAGAAATTCCAGTATTGTGGCTTATCAAGAGTAGAATATAGATCAATTTCTAATAATTATAACATGTAAGATTGAAAATGAGTAAATATAAACTTGTTAAAAATATTATTCGAGCATGTATTTCAACCTGAAAATAGAAAGCAATGTTGTCTAGCCCTAATTTACATTAACTGTAGTAACTGGTGTGTTAATCAAGAAAGGCAAATATATGCAGCAATTTTTTTTAATCTCAGAGACCTTGTACAACAAAGGTTTATTTCTATGGATTCCCATAACATCCCAAGGTCATTATTCTCTGTGCGGTACCTCAGTGATTCTGGCTGCTTCCATCATGTGACTGTATCATCTCAACAAGATAGGGAAAGAGAGATATTGGAGAATCACACATAAGCCAGACTATCTTGGCTTGAAGTTACACATATCACTTCTGTTCTTTCTTGAGCAAGACTAGTTCTGGGCCCCTCCTATCCTCTAGAACAAGGAAATATAGAGTAATACGTAATATTTAGGGAATATGTTTTTGGGAACTGTCTCTGGAACCAAATGTGTGGGTTTTTTTTCTTTTTTTCCCCATTATTCTACAAAGAAATACACTTAAATACTCTGTAAGATAACTGAAAGTATTTATTCAACCCACGCTTCCAGGACACCTAAAACTCTGGCTAAAATGTGAGAGTTGCTATACAAGGCTTAGATATCACTACGGATAGTAACGGGCATTTTTAGGTGTCCTAAGCTGGGGTTGGGGAATATTTCTTCATTGGGTCTAGATTCTTCTTCTGGAGAATCCTCGAGTTCAGGTTCTCTGTGACTCCTGGCTCCATCTTTAAGGATGTTTTTCTTTTCTTATTATACTTGTACTCATTGGAAGTGGGTTTGGGGAAATATACTCTACTTGAAGTCCAAGGAGCTTTCCCAGCTAGTGGGAAGCTATAGGAACTTACCACTAACAGGAACTTTGAGGACTTAAGTCATTTTAAATCTGAAACTGTGGTGTGTGTGTGTGTGTGTGTGTGTGTGTGTGTGTGTGTGTGTGTAATCCAAACTCATGGTTTCATTGCCAGTACAATTTTCAAACACCTGGCAAGCTTTAATTGCAATCTTCTTTATGTACCTGGAACATACCCAGCTCTTTCTATGTTCTATATCTCTATTCTATTATACCATTATTCATTCTCTCAATATAACAGAGTTACACAGAAGTTGTTTAAATTTCCCAGAAAAGCCACTCTCTTAATCTGATCTTTGCTCTGAGTCATTATACCAAATTATTGAGTACCACATTTTCACCTCTTTTTTGCTTCAAGGAAATTTAATCAATTGAAAATATAATATCAGACATTTATCTGTAAGGATTTTTTCACTCTTACCATTTATTAGGATCATGGAGCAATTATTTTTCCAATGTTGAAAATCTCTGCATTGGACTCTCTCTTTCCCTTTCACTTTGACTTGCACACTAGCCATCTATTCTAAGCCCATTTCTTTCTTATTATACCTCACCAAATAAAGTTCACAACAAATCACACACATTATTTACGTAGTGCTTTCAAACCAGAGTCACAAATTTGTTAGGTACATAATCTGCTTCTTACATTATTCTAAGGTTTTATGCTCTGTGAAATTAGTGTTCGTTTTTTTTAAAGCCTCCAATACCAGTTCTCTCTCTGCTTGCCCACTACTGAATCACTCAATGGATACCAAATATATTGTTTATTAAAACAAGATCTTACTTCAGGTACTAATTTCTACAAAATCCAAGATAGGCTAGATTAGATAGAAACAACAACAACAAAATGCCCACATCTCAGTGCTCTATGCAACAAATACTTATTTCTGATGGATTCTGAATCCACTACATATTCAGACATTTCTTTAGGCATTTTTCTTCTTGCAGTGACTCTGTAATCCATAATCCATGCTGTTTGATGTTTTGGGTCACAACTCAAGGCCTTCTACTAACCACAACAGGGGAGGAAAGAAATTGAAGACGGGTGCCTGAGATTTCATGAATTTAAACCAGAATGGAGACGCATGATACTTACTCTCACACTATATTCTTCAAAATAGTCATGTGTTTTAAAAAGAACTATAGAGTAGCCATGAATTTAGAAGAGAATGTGAAATATTTGGCCAGTTTTGCTCTCTGCCATGGGAGATAATACTCCTCCCATACACTAGTTTCCTCAAATCTTTGTAGAAATAGAACTGTATGTATTTATGTATTTTAAACTAGAAGATAGTAACTAACTCTATCCAATGAAAAATACAGGTGTTGTATTCTAATAGTAAAGAGTACAGGTTCTTTTTTATTTTTTAGTCTATTCCAGCTTATTGGCTATGTGATTTTTTTAAATCAGAGAGGTTAAATGAGAAAATTTTTATGAATCACAAAACATCTATCTATGCCATAATTTATGGGTATTAACTTTAATTTGAAAACATACTCTATGTGCATCTTTTCTATTTCATACAATTAATAGATATTTAATCCACAATTTCCTGCTATATTAAGAATACACATTGATGGGATCTTGCCAGAGAAATCTACTTCCTTTGCCACTGCAAAATAATAATAATAATAATGATGATAATAATAATCATCATAATAATAAATGAAGTCAAGTCTTTGCTTGAGAACTTCAAATTTAACTGACTTCCCTGGAATTCATTTTAAATGGTCTGAAAAGTAAAACACATGGTAGGGATGGTGATGGATAGGTGAAAAGGTTAAGAGAACAGATTAAATTTAATGACCCACAATATTTAATTTTGTTTGGACAAAATCTAAAAGTAACTATGGTTAATTAATAGATGCACATGCCTTCATTAACATTTTATTTTAATACTTGTAATATTATTCCCCGCTTGATCTTTTTTTATTAGAAACATTGGCTAAATAATTTAGATACAGATAATTCTACTATAATCAGAGAAAATGAGTTTTGACTTTGAATCTGATCTGTAGTCTGGCTCTTTTATAGCTGTCCTGACTTCTAAAGAAACAGATTTCTTTAAAAACAGAACCTGTTAGAATGTAGACATGTTTGACATATTAAAACTCTACACTTGTTTGATCTTACCAAACAATTTTGAATGTATATCAACAGAAAGAAGACTCGCATCTGCCATAACAGGCATGTTTACAATCATTTTAAACCATTTTAAACCATTAGATGTTGCTCTTCAGGGCTTACTATTTCAGGCTGTTATATAAAAAACCATGTGAGATAAGTTTACCACCTGTGCACAATGGAAATAACCTATTTAGATGAATCATGCTAAATACAGATGTAAAATAGAACTCAACTTATTTCTTATGTTAAAAGATCACCCTTAAAACAAATAATATTTATGGCAGAGGGATATATGTATCTAAGCCAAAAACAAAACACACACACACACACACACATACACGCACAAACAAGAAAAAAACCAATGAACAGAATTTTCTTGATCTTAAAATATTTGAACTTCAATGTCTCTGGAAAAGTCTCTTAGTTGGCAGGTGGGTTCTTAACTTATATAAGAAACCCGAGCTTAAGAAGCTTTTGCAAAACATTTACCTGGTTCTTAAGCTGTCTTGGATTTAGATGTTTTTAGGGAAGTTGGTAGTTAAACTTTTAACTATAGCCTCATTGCTTCGTTACTTATCTTTAAGAAAAGGTGAAGATTGTTGTTTGCTTTTTGAAGATTCAAATAATTACAATATAATTCCTCCTGAGTTCACACTATTTTTAAAGCACACTTTCTTTTTAGCACAGAGATAATGAGTCTTGTCTTCAATAATGTCATAAAACATTATTGAATGGATTCTAGAAATTTTTGTTTAATTTTAAATATCTTAATTGTATACACTCTCTGTATCTCCAGACAACCAGGTTGTTACCAACATTTGTAGTAATTCTTTACTCAATTTTATCTAATAGTATGGAATACAAAGAAAAACTGATTACATTTTCATCTATTAAATGTTATCTATAGTTCAGAAATTATACTTATACCTAGGAACTGAAATACAAATAATAGAAGCATAAATAAGTTTGTAGTAGCTTGTAGGTAATTAGAAGAGACATAGTATCTGAGGAACCTTCAGTTTCTGATAACAGACTCAGTAGTGTTTCCCCTGAAATGTTGTATGTCCTAGGAAAATTTCCTGATTTCCTCAGCTGTTCCTCAGGGCCATGTAGAAACAAAGTTTCATTAGCATAATTAAAAATAAATAAAAATGTGAAAGTTAATTAGAATACTTCCTTACTGTTATGATCATATGTAGCAATCGAGAGTATCAAAGTCACAAGCTACCCTTGATAATTACAAAGGAACAAATTACAAGAAGTAAATTACAAAAAGGAGACATTATGAAGAGAAAGAAATAAAAGTAAGGGCCCCATCTCTATGTTCAGGTTGTAAGGATTTGAAATATTGATGGTAGAGTTCTCTGCAAAGAAAGCTTTCTTTCTCAGAAACATAACCAAATGAAGAAGAAGAAAAAAAAACATGGCAAGAGTTTTTCTGATAAAATAGAGTCAAATTTTATTTTGGCTTTGACATTCTGTGTATATTGGAGTTGCTTCACTCTTGTAGAAAATTGCTAGAGTGAATCTAATCTCTCCCCAAGTGTCAGTGTGATGACACTGATTTCTCTATCCACTGTTTACAGGAAGGAAGACTATTTTGTGAATCTGAAGTGTGTAATGATGCACCCTGAGAGTGCATTTGGCTTTCCTGTGTGTGTAGTTTTTATGGTTTCATTTCCCCCTTTTGATTTTTGAGTATGTAATTGTGTAACTCAACAGTACACACCTGGCTTCTAAGTAGTGTAGTCCAGGCTGGTAGGAAAACTATTCACAAATCTCTGAAGTCTTGGCAATGTTAATATGTCAAATTTAATAAAACTGTACAGAGATCCTAAACATGCCTGCTGAATACAAACTGGAGATATTCTTCTTATGTATAACATTGTTTGACCAAGTAACTATATTTAGAAAATTTAAAGTAGTCATCAGGGTAAAGAAAGGCATTAAGTGTACTAATTGAAAATATATTTCTCCTATTTTCCTGTCACCATATACCAAAAACAATTTTCTTTTAAAAAGTTAACAAATTTATACAGGATCAGAATTAAGGAATTGTATGCTTTACACAGAACAGACTTGATTGTAGGCATCTAAAACACTTTTAAAACCTGAAATTAGAGAGAATACACCCTGCAAAACATTTAAAAATATATTCAAGGTCTCTCAAAAATAAATAGACATCACCCATGCAAGCTGAGATTAAAAGGAAGCTATAGCTAATTCCTTAACCCTTTTGTCAATCTTACTTCTACAAGTTGAAATGTAGAAAATCATATTTCTTATCCTTGAAATTTTTTATCTTATACTTGAAAATTTTATTTCTACATGTTATACATTCAACTCAGTTTGTGATGATTAATTTTTATAAAAGTAATAGCCACAACTATTCTATGCATAAAGTAAAAAATGAATATAAAATAGATGATTATGTTTCTAAGACTATATTTATAAACCAAATGCAGCCACTGATATTCTTGACTGTTCTATTGAGACTTGTAAAGTTTCTTTCCAATCTCAGTGCCATTATGGTAGAAACCCTCTTGCACATCTGGCAGTGCAAGATTTTTTTTTTATTGATACCTTTTTAATATATTGAGTTAACTGGAAAAAAGCTAGTGTTATTCATGAATTATTATTGTAACAGCTGGGGACCATTGCTGGGTCAATTCAATGATGTTTTAGAGTATTAACTCTTTTCCTATGACAAATAAAAAGTAGTCTTTCTGGTCATAAACTTAATCTGTGAGAACACTATCTAGCATTTCTGTTGTTTTCTATATGTTTTCTCCCTGAAGTGGAACCTGGCTACTGTATGACTCAGTGTATATAGTGATTAAGGTCACATTTAACTTGACATTCTAACGCAGAGCCATAAAATCATCACTAAGGCTCTCAAGCTCTCAGTAAGTGTCAATGCGTATTCTGAACTGAGCAACAGAATTGATTTGATATAAGTACCTGTAAGTGTAGTATTCTTGAAAATAGGAGAACAAGAAACCACCTTTTCTGCCTTTTAGAGATCCTTGTTAAGATTAGGCGAAACATTTCCTCAAACTGTTACCTGAATTACTTTGGGATATAGATAATGTGCTAATAATAGAGGTTGAACTGCTGGTAAATGAGAAGTTAAAAATCAGAATGGGGCCTGTGTTTAGTTACTTTCTGAGGTGGCGTTGTGAAGTAATAGTTAAGAATAATGAAGTTAGGCCCAAAGTGGCCAGTTTGAAAGCAAAGTATAAAGTATATATGGATTTGTTAAAACAGATACTCTGCCTGTGGCTTGCAATCCAAAGTAACTGAGAGTCCACCTTCATAATTTGGAGCTTGACAGGGTTAGAAAAGTCAACTTCTGCCGGGCTCGGTGGCTCAGCCTGTAATCCCGCGCCTTTGGGAGGCTGAGGTGAGTGGATTGCCTGAACCCGCGGGTTTGAGACCCACCTGTGTAGAGACCTCATCTCTACAATAAATTTTAAAAAATCAGCCTGGCGTGGTAGCGCGCGCCTGTAATTCCAGCTCCTTGGAAGGCTGAGGCTGAAGGATCGCCGGAGCCCAGCAGGTCGAGGCTGCAGTGGCCGGGTGGAGTGTCACTGGGTGACAGTGAGACTCCAACTCAAAAAAAAAGAAAAGAAAAGAAAAGTCAACTTCTGTTTGTGTCAAGTTGGAGTGACTATAAATGTCAGCATGGAAACTTCAGCTTGATTAGAAGATACAGTTGGTGTCTCAGACCACTCAGCATCTTTCATCAGGAGGACAAACCTTCTAGCAAAGACTCTATTGAAGGCCATGCCTGACTATCCTAATTTAAGTATATTTCTAAGCAGTTTGTTTTGACCATCGATGCAGGAGTCCAAAATTGACTAAAGGAAAATAGACTAAAACATACTAAAATCTTAGGGAAATATACTAGCAACAAAATACTGAATCTGACTAGGAAACATCTATGGAAACCTCTAGGTCTCCAAGACTGCATCCATGAAAAAGAAGGATGCTAAGGCTGTGGATCCTCCAGGGGAAGCATCCTCCCCAATAACCAATTCAACTGTGGATAGGAAGAAAATCATAAAGGAAAGTATCTCTCTCAATGATAGAAGTAAAGATTTGGAACAGAAGCAGGGAGAAAAAGATTTGCTAATCGGAAAACTTCATTTCACTTCCAGGACAGGATTCCTTGCCATTACTATGTAGCAGGGTAATATATGTGTGCTCTCAATAGCAATTATTGTGTGTTTGCAATTGTTTGCTTTTCTTAATTCATAAAAATTATATATTAGCAAAGTATAGTTTTATATATTTATGGGGTAAAAAGTGATGTCATGATTTTTAATACAATGTGGAATGATTAAATCAAGCTAATTAACCTATCCATCACTTCAGATACTTGGCAATTTTTGTGATGAGAACATCTGAGATTTATTCCTTTAGTAATTTTGAAGTATAGAGTATTCAATCATTAGCTATATTCACCATGCAGAGCAATAGATTTCAAACTAGCAAGCAAGTCTTTTCCTCCTGAGGATTCATGCCTTTTGATGATCATCTCCCTATTCTTTATACACTCCATGTACACCAGTCTCTGGTAACCAACACCCTACCCTCTACTTTTGTGAATTTAATTGTTTTCAATTCCACATATAAGTGAGAACATGTGATATTAGTCTTTCTGTGTTTGAACCATTTCACTTGTATAATGTTCTCCAATTCCATTCACAAATACAGTAACAAGATTTCTTCCTTTCTCAGGGCTGAATAGTAATCCATTGTATATGTCTATTCCATTGCATATATTCATTCATATGTTCATTCATTCAGTTATGAATATTTAGGTTGACCCCATAATTTGACTATGTGAATTGTGCTACAGTAAACATGGGTGTACAAACATCTCTTAGAAATACTAATTTCAAGCGTTTTAGGTAAAAACCCACAAGTGGCATTGCTGAATCATATGGTAATTTAATATTTAGTTTTTTGAGTAACCTCTATACTGTTTTCTATAACAGTTGTGCCAATTTACATTTCCAATAGTGTATAAGAGTTCTACTTTCTCAACATCTATTAACTTTCATCTGCTTTATAATAGCCCTTCTAACCGGTGTGAGGTAGTATCTCATTGTGGTTTTGATCTTCATCTCATTAATAATCAGGCATGACAGGCATTTTTTCATGTATCTGTTAGTCACTTACATGTCTATTTTTTTTTTTTTTTGAGTTGGAGTCTCACTGTGTCACCCAGACTGGAGTGCAGTGGCCGCTCCTGGCCACTGCAGCCTCGACCTGCTGGGCTCAGGTGATCCTTCCGCCTCAGCCTTCCAAGTAGCTGGAACTACAGGCACGCACTACCACGCTCGGCTAATTTTTTATTTATTGTACGGCTAATTTTTTATTTATTGTAGAGATGAAGTCTCACCAAGTTGCCCAGGCGTGTCTCGAACCCGCGGGCTCAGGCAATCCACTCACCTCAGCCTCCCAAAGACGTGGGATTACAGGCTGAGCCACCGAGCCTGCACTTACATGTCTTATTTTGAGAAATCTCTATTCATTTCCTTTGTCCATTTCTTAATCATATTATTTAATTTCTTTCTATAGGGTTGTTTGAGTTTCTTATATATTTTGGACATAAATTTTATTACCAGATACATGGCTTGCAAATATTTTCTACCAATCATCAGGATTCTCTTAACTTTGTAATTGTTTTCTTTCTTGTGCAGAAGCAATTTATTTTGATATAATCTTATTTGTTTATTTTTGCTTTTGTTGCCTATGCTTTTGGGGTCTGTAAAAACTCATTGCTCAGACAATATGGTATAGTTTTTTCCCTATTTTTTCTAGACATTTTACAGTTTCATATTTTATGTTTAAGTTTTTAATCCATTTTGATTTTATTTTTGTGAATAGTGTGAGACCTAGATCCAATTTCATTCTCTTCCATAAGAATATCCAGTTAACTCATGTCATTTATTGAAGAGATTTCCTTTCGCCATTGTATGTTCTTGGGAACTTTGTTGAAGACCAATTGACTACAAATGTGTGGAACTCCCAAAACCTTGAATAGCCAGGGCAATTCTGAGCAAAAAGAACAAAACTGGAGGCATCACGCAACCTGATTTTAAACTCTACAACTAAATGAGGATAGTTTATAAAGCATGGCAGTAATGTAAAAATAGATACATCAGCCAAGGGAACAGATACAGAACACAGAATAAACGCATGCATCTACCGGTCAAGTATTCACATTGAAAGTGACACATTAAGCTATAGTGGTTCTTCCACAACTGTATTATTATATGTTGTTAAAGACCAATGTCTTATTTTAATCATGAATCTCTAGATTATGAGTTATCACATTTGCGCTATCAAGGAGTAATATGTGCTATTTCAATATCTTAGAAATGGAGCAATACATGATAAATGAATGAGCCTTTGAGATGTTCTCCCTTGATGAAGAGGTGAGTATCTTCCATGTAAAATGAGTAAGTATGTTCAATAGCAAATGCTGTTGCAGATACCACTAGTTTTTTCCCACTATTCATTCTCAACTTTCTATCTTCTAGTCAAGTCATAGAAGAGCTAATTTTTCTAGAAATTGTCATGTGGCCCAGTTCTGGCCAAAGTAACATAATAATTTTACAGGCATCTTGTTGAAAAGATAATTTGCTGAGAAGAAAAGACACAAGAAAATAGCTGGCTGGTGTCACTTTTTTCCTTTGATTTCTACCTTGCAAATGTGATTTTTAGAGCTATCAAAACCATTTGTCACCAGGTACAAGAAGTATTGGCACAGGCAGTCAACCGACTAAGAGAAATAAAACAGATTTGCTTGTAGTGCTATTTAATTGCTGTGCTGTTTGTCAGGTATTTGCTATATGCACTTTAAAGGATTTTAACTGCTATGTGCTTAATTCTTAAACCTTACCTCACTGTGTATCATGTGATTTAGAAAAATCAGGAATTAATAGATTGCCATGTTAAGAAAGGTTTTTATGTAGAATCAACAAGTTATAGCATTCTGTGCATTATTTGCTAACCTTTAAAAAAGTAGTCAAGGTAAAACCAGGATGTAATTTCTAAGGTTAAATTCCTAGGAACCTAGTTTTCCATAGACTACTGGAAGTTGATTGCATAAATATATCTAACATCCGTTTGTATTTTGCATCAGTTTTAACAAAGGGTCCAGTATCAGAAAGATTGTCATAATTGATGGCTGATTAAAACAACAAATGGTCTAAAAACTAAAGCCTGCTGCTTTAATATATTAAAAGCATGTACATATAAAAAAAATAAGGCATATGTAATTGTAGTTTCAAAAATAATACAAAAAAATTCATTGTCAACAATTAGTAAACAAAACTGCAATGGAACTTCCAGTGTAAACTAATAAAAGAACTATGTAAGATGTAGCAAGTAACTTTAAATGCTTTTCTGAAGTGGAAATAAATTTAAAAATCCACAGAGGCTAAAAATAGTGAAAGTGCAACCCTAGGAATTAACAGTCAATTTTTACCCTTTGTTAATGCACCAAGCCCATGAGATTCTAAGTTTCCATTTTGATGGTTGTTCAGGGGTACAGAAGACATAACATAAAGCCTTAGGCATGCTTAAAGTAGGAGATATGATAGGAGATTGGTCTATAAAGCTGGGTTCCCAAAGGATTACACCTGCAATAAACCCACACCAGAAGGGGCAGTAAATAAATGTCCTTATATCACTGGTATTGTGTGAGGGGGAAAATTATCCTTTGAAAATTTATTGCCATAATACAGTCTTTGTTCAGGCAACTAACAGAGGTAAATACAAAACCTACACTACAGAATATTAACTGCAATTCAAAATTTTTGTGCATTGATAAATATCAATAAACTCATATGAGACAAAACACCATGAGTGAAAACTAGCAGAAGTATACTTTCCGAGACATCATATATTAGATGCATACAAAAGTAATTTAAATAAACACATTGTATATATTTCAGGAAAGTTTAAATAGTCAAAAAATTTGAGTGAGGATCAATACATGTAAAATGTATGTAAAGATTTAAAAAGAAACCTAATAGCAGTTTTAGAAATGGAAAAAAAATACTGAAGGAAAAATATTCAGTGCATTGGGACAGAATCAAGAACTGGAAGACAAACTAAAGAAAATATTCATGAGACAATCCACTGAAAGAACTAGTTAGAATTGTCAAATACTTAACCATGAGATGCAGAGGTAAAATGGGGAAGACTAAAATAAATCTAATTGAAATTCCACAAAAAAAAAGACTAGCAGGAGTAGTTGAAAGGCTCTTTTTAAAAATAAAATTAAATATAATTACTGATTTTATATATAATTATAAATTATAAAATTATGAATTTAATTTTACAGAATAAATAAAATGAATCAACTTTTTAATCCTAGAAAAAGATCAAGAAATCAGCAACAGTGTAAACAAGAACAAATTTTGAGAAAGATACCAGAATAAATTTTTAGCAGGGTAATTAGTAGATTATGAACAATTGGCATATGATATTCATAATTCTGGTGATGTCCCTGTGTCATCTTCCAATATAAGTTAACAAAGGTGTATCATTTCTTGTCCTGTGCAAATCAGTTATATAAATGGCAACATGATTTTTTTTCCAAAGAAAATATAAGAATGTGATAGCTATAGTTAGAGATTTTTAAAATCTTGATGACTTTTACAAAAGTTTTTAAAAGCATACAAAAACATCAGGTCAGAAATTCAAAATTTTACAAGCTAAGGCAATTCCATATGCTTATCATATCAAATAATCAACTTTACCATCTGTTACTTTATCCATTTCTCATTAAAATTGTGATTTATAAAGAAAGGTATCAGTCAAATGCTGGTTAAACCTTTATTTTACTTTTAAATGCTTACCATTTCTCTGAGAATACTCATTTAAACTTTGCCAAAGTACTCTCCATGAAATTCTTCTCTTTTCATTTTATGTATGCATAGGCACAGGTACCTGTTTTTTTTTTTTTTTGGCATGGTCTCAAGATGCAGTTCTGCTGTTCTGACAGGTAGCTCCTATTTTTTTTTTTTTTTTTTTGAAAGCAGGATTTATTGAGAGAACAGAAAAGCTCCCACAGTGAGAGAGGAGCTGAAGGGTTGCCCAGCTTCTAACATTTAATGTGGCATTTTGGAAAGGAGTCAGATAAAACTTTCTAGGTAGGTAGTTTTGAAAGGTTGAGTTGACCCTCAATGGACCTTTGTTTCCTAATATGTAAACTGACATAGTAAATGATATACCACCTCTGGGAGAGTGGCACCTAGGACACGGGATTTCGTGATGATTAAATAAGATAAATCATGCAAAGCTGATAGAACTGTGCATGACACATAGTAAACAAAAATACTACTTTCCCTTTTTACCTGTATGCCAGGAATTGTTCTAGTTGATCTATGGCATATTGGGTTTGCTTTTTCTAATGTCCAGGGCAGTCTAATTTTGAAGAGTGAAAATAAGCAAATTTTCCCAACAACCAAAAGACATTGTGATTGATATTCCTTTTTCAACTCATGTCACTTGACTTTGAAACATATGTAGTCTAGCTACTCCCTCACTTTCCTGTACAAAACATCTTTTAAGACTCCAACATTGACTTTCATTCCACCATCTCATTATTGAAAGTAATACTAGCAACTACCATTTATTATGTGCATGCAATTTTTTAGAAACTATACCAGGAGCTTTATGCTGCCTTATATAACATAAATATCTGTTGTCATTTTCTTACTTTTTGTCCTGATTAATATTATTGTGACATATAACATTCGTGTTCATAAATGTTTTAGAAAAGTATTCTATCTTGGTTCAGAGGTATCACACATTTCAAAGACATCACCTTATTTTCTCAGTTTCTCACTGAAGCCTTTACAATTACAGTCATATTGAGATGGTGGAGCAAGATGGCCTAATCAAACCCTCTAGCAATTGTCCTCCACTGCAGAAATATTGTTGAAAAACTATACATACAAAAAGCATTTTTGTAAGAGCTAAAAAATCAGTAGAGATAAAACAATACCCCATTTTAGCATAAGTAAAGATGCATTGAAGGACACTCTCAAACTGCCTATACCATCTAATTCCAGGCAGCACAACTTGGAAAGAGGATATGTGTGCTTGGGAAAGACAGAGAACAATGAATTTGGCACTTTGCATTTGAACTCAGTGCCATCCCATCATGTGAAACACAATCCAGGGTAGAATTCTGCTAGTGCCCACATAGGGAGCATCTAGAACAGACCTGGATGAGAGGGGAATCTGCCATCTTGGCAGGAGGAATATGAGTCCCAACCTGCTTCAACACTGTCTGACTAAAGTGGCCTTGAGCCTTGAATATATTTCAATGAGAGCCCAACCATACTGACTACAGTCCTTGAGTAAGGTCTGGTGCTGTATTGGTCTCAGAAGTTTTGGGCTTGAGTTGCAACCCAGGGTGACACCTGCTTCCGTGGTTATGGGAGTGACTGCAGCAACTTTCCCTCAAATCCAAACAGTGCAGTATGGAGAGAGATTCCTTATTTGGGTGAAGGAGAGGAAAGAATGCTAGTGACTTTGTGTTGCAACTGGGTACTAGCTTAGCCACAGCAACACAAAGCACCAGGCAGCAACCCAAAGCCCCCAGTCCCAGGCTGATACTCCCAAAAATTGCTTCTGGACCCACCATAGGCCATAGAGAAATTACTGTCCTGGTAGGATGAACCAAGTCTCAGTAGGATTCACTATCTCTTGCTGACTAAAATGGTCTCAGGCCTTGAGTAAACACCGGCAGCAGTCAGGCAGTAGCAGACACATGTACTTTGCAGGTCTAGGGTGCCCTGGTCTTCAAATATGACCCAGTGCGATGCCAGCTGAAGTAGCTACAGGATTTCCAATATCACCCCTCACCCAAACTCCAGGCAGCCCAGCATGAAAATTCTCTCTACTTGGGGAAAATAAGATGAAAGAGAGCAAGGTACTTTGCCTGGGAACCCAAAGAGTTCTCTTTTATCTTCCCCAAATGTGTCGGGACTGGGTATCTAGGAGTCTGCAACAGTTGCAGTATACCTAGTTTGCCCTCTAGTGCTGAAATGGCCACAGTGACCACAGGTGCTTAGGGAGCTTAAAACTACCCCCCTTTGAATTCTTGTAAGGCCCTCTGAAGAGCGACAGGTACAAACAAGGCCAGACTATGGAAACTGGAATAAATACCCAACCTTCAATGCCCAGACAACAATGAATGTCCACACACATCAAGAACATTAAACAAATATGACCTCACTAAATAGACTATATAAGGTACCAGTTGCCATACCTGAGGTGACAGACAAAGGTGACCTCTCAGACAGGGAATTCAAAATAGCTGTTTTGAGGAAGTTCAATGAATTAAAAAAAAAAAACAACAAAGAAAAGAAATTCAAAATTGTATTTAAAAAACTAATGCAAAAACAACAATTATTTCAAAATCAAATAGAAATCTTGGAGCTGAAAAATACAATTGATAAACTAAAATATACATCAGAGTGTCTTAACAGCAGAATTAATCAAGCAGAGGAAAGAATTAGTGAGCTCAAATACATATTATTTGAAAATACACAGAGGAGAAAAAAGATTAAAAAAGAATGAAGTAGCCGGGCTCGGTGGCTCAGCCTGTAATCCCGCGCCTTGGGAGGCTGAGGTGAGTGGATTGCCTGAGCCCGCGGGTTCGAGACCCGCCTGGGCAGGCGAAACCTCATCTCTACAATAAACCAAAAAAATTAGCCGGGCATG
>CAUYQG010288900.1:0-43801 GCA_963574415.1 Tarsius wallacei
GCGATCCTTCTGCCTCAGCCTTCCAAGTAGCTGGAACTACAGGCGCACACTACCACACTCACCTAATTTTTTGATTTATTGTAGAGATGAGGTCTCGCCAAGTTGCCCAGGCGGGTCTCGAACCTGCGGGCTCAGGCAATCCACTCACCTCAGCCTCCCAAGGCGCGGGATTACAGGCTGAGCCACTGAGCCCGGTGAAATTTTTCAATCTCAGTATTGATATCTAGTCACTTCAGACATCATTGACTTTAGAAAACAACAGGAACATTTAAATAATTTATAATGACCCAATGTTTTTTCTTTATTATTCTCCTAAAGGAATATCTTTCTATAATTATTTTCCTTTTCTGTTTTGTTTTCTACTCAATTTATATTCTCCTGAAAATGGTACAATCAAGTATACTTTAAATTAATGTTATGTTATTTCCTTTATGAGCTTCAGAAGAATTATAGCACTTTTACTTTTTTTAACTCTAGTTTCAACACGTAGCCTGTTTCATTCGTTTTCTTCCATTTTCAAATGCTATTTTATCATAATCTTTCTTCCAATTTGATTTTGTCATTTAGGCATTAAAGAACACAATGGAATATAATGCAGCCATAAAGAAGGACAAAATTATGAACTTTGCAGCAACTTGGATGGACTTCGAAGCTGTAATACTGAGTGATCTGTCACAGAAACAAACAACTGAGTATCATATGTTCTCACCCATAAGTGGGCCTTGAACAATTATCATAATACTTTAAGAAAGGGATTGGCAGTAGTGTCAAACTGCCAGGAGAGGGGGAGGGGCACATCTCATCAACAAAGGTACCTACGTAATGACTATTCATATACCTGACCCTGAACTGTAACCCACATTTTTAAAATAAAAAAAGAAAGAAAAGTCAATAAGATGACTTTCGTCAAAAAAGCCTCTGGCATCAAGAAATTCTAAATTTGCTCTAGAGAGGTTTTTTTCAACTTTCTCAGTCTTCTATCATAAATCAGATTACTATGTTATGAGATGTCATTTATCTTGAGATGTAGTATCTTTCTCAGCAGAAATGCCAAAAATGATTTATTAAAATTTTTTTTTATTATTAAAAGCAATCAATTATCACCAAACAGAAAAAATGTTTATCCTATTCATCTGGTGCTACATATTGAATAGTTATACCTGTGAGAGGCAATTAGCAAAAAAAATTTAAATAGTGAACAAACCCATAAAAATTTTCACCCATGTATGAAATCAAAGAAATGCATATGGAAACAAACTTAACATACAATTTGTATATTAACATAATATTTTATGTCAATATAAATATTTACATAATATTTTATGTTCAACTACCAAAAATAATAATTGCAATGCTACTGCTATAAAAGTAATAGTGGAAATAATACTGGCATTATAAATTGATATAAACACCTCAAAAGCAAAGAGATGATATAAAACATCAGCCGTAAAGATATTTAAATACTCTGAACCCAGAGACCTTATTCAGGTCATAACTCACAGAAGCTATAAAGTATAATGCCCAGGCAATCTCATTAGAAAGTAAACCAAAATACTAGAAGTAACCAGAGTGCCCAACAACTTTGCAATTGTATGTTATTACAGCCAGCAATGAGATACTTTTTAAGTTTACCATTGCTATGAAGATGACACAGAAATTCTTAGAAGACTAAACAGACTAAACAGAAAGTTGATAATTCTTAAGAAGACCAAACAGCCTTTTTGTAAAGATTAAACCAAAGGGAAGTATGTTACCTAAAGTCACAAAGTTATGAGAACAACTGCATAAACGCATATACATGTCAGAATTTAGGCTCTCAGAAGGAGACACTGAAATGGAGTCTGGCATGCAAGATATTCGTTAGGAATCAACATCAGTGACAAGGAGAAATAAAGAAGCAGGATGGGGTAGAGGAAAAGCTGAACTCCAACCCAGGCACAAAAATTCCTCAGCCACTTCTACAGCCTATATAGGTACACATTTCATCAAAGCCTCACATTCGGCCAACATCGAAGCCTACCCGAATCAGTGTAGCCTGTCACTGGGTATAGGCCTTTCAGGGAAGGGCATGTTCTTAAGCAGGGTTGCCCTCTGCCGCTGAAGCAAACCATGATGGAGCTGTCACCTGGAAACAGTGGACAGCTGGGACAGCAAGAGCTTTCTTGATGATGATTTAGGCAGCATCTCTCCAAATCATCCATTGTTCTATTCAGATCTCTTTTTAAATTATATTATTGGGTCAACAGATTTTCAAAATTTCGATGGAATTTTTTCCTGGGGTAATATCAAAGAGGAAAGTTAGTGTGATGAACTACAGTCTCTCCCAGCACAGCTGGTCTTTGCACTGAAACCTACATACATCTGCTCTTGCTGATACTATGCATTCTGTTTCCTTGCCCTCAGCCATCATCTCTGCTGGTTTCAGTATCCAACAGGTGGCATGCCCAGTTTCTCATCTCTGACAACACAAATTTATGACTGCTGCTAAACTCTCCAAACCTGTCGTTGTTAGATTGATAAAACTGAATGCAGACCAATGTGGGTGATTCTAGATACATGGTCATTTTGTCCCACATAGTCAAATAATTCATCTCTATTAGAAATTAGTTGCATTCCAGGCATTATTTTGAAAATGCCTCTGCTTCAGATGGCATGGGCTTATAGGAGGGGGTCTCAAAAAGAACCAGAATTGTTTTTTGGAGGCAGACCCCTTGTGGTACAGTCTTCTACATCTAGGCAAGTGTTGTAGGAATGCATCAGCATCAGTGTACCTACCAGCTAGTGTTGTTGTGAGAGATTGCTTTCAGCTTCAGTGAATCTGCGGGGGGGGGATTCTTTCAAGGTGTTTATCTATTTCATGATGTGTGATCTGCATGAACAATCTGCCCATACCACACTGAGCGTTCAGTAGTTTTTGACCAAAAACAACGTGTTTCCTGTGTCCATGGCCGTACTCACTTGATCTCACCCTAAGGGACTTTTTAAAAAAATTCCCCTGCTGAAAAAAGTCCACAGAAGAAAAGGTTTTCCTGCTGTGGAAGAGGTGAAACCAAAAAATAGCAGAAGAACACTAAAAGTTATCAAAATTAACAAGTTCATAAAAACTGTTTTGAGCAGTTGAAAAAAGTCTCAATAGGTGTATTACATCAAATGAAAAGTACTTTAAAGGTAGCTGAAGTGTAAACATGTAAGAATAAATACATATTTTAAAATAAATAAATTCTGGGTTTTTGGGTACCCCTTGCACCAGAAACTAAAGACTTTTGAGATTTTATTTGCCCACTAGAGCTCATTACGCTTCCAACACAATGCTTTCCCACAACCAATCCCTCTAAAAATATAGTGTCTGCCAGGTTGCATGATTTAAGTTGAAAAATTACTTGTAGCACAATATAGGCCATTGGAAGGACCTTTCCTGTTCCAGGCCCTACCGAAGCTGACAGCCTTTTGTATGATACTACTAAGATCATGGGCTGGAGTTGTATTCCCAGATGTAATTGCTTTAAATGCCTGAAGAAGGCACCGTACTTCCTATTTCTTTCTTTCTTTTTTTTTTTGAGTTGGAGTCTCACACAGTCACCCAGACTGGAGTGCAGGGGCCACGCCTAGCCACCGCAGCCTCGACCAGCTGGGCTCCGGCGATCCTTTCACCTCAGCCTTCCAAGTAGCTAGAAATACAGGCATGCACTACCACGCCCGGCAAATTTTTTGATTTACTGTAGAGATGAGGTCTCGCCAAGTTGCCCAGGCGGGTCTCGAACCCTCGGGCTCAGGCAATCCACTCACCTCAGCCTCCCCAAGCGAGGGATTGCAGGCTGAGCCACCAAACCCAGCTCGTACTTCCTATTTCAAGGTTAGAAATGTACAATTCAATACTTGACTAACAATGGAGGGATTGTTCCAATGTGCCTCTGACTTCTGGACCTGTAAGGTATTTACTTATATGACAGGACCCTTTTATAGTCTATATCTCTCACCAACTGAAGCTGTGTCTGACCACAGTCTACAGTATTCTAGACAGTTCTTGTTTATTTGATTTAACATATTATAATCAATGTAACGACATTCTGTTCTGTAGAACATCCAGATTATTCAGATATCTTAGGACTATAGACAACAGAAAGAAAGAAAGTTAACAGAGCCCTGGAGAAAATTAATATTATTTATTCCATGTGCATTTAAAGTCTATCAGATGCTTTTTTCTGGCTAGATTGAAAAGCAATTAATTTGCCAAGTCAGTAGACATATATTATATTCTCAAGCACGTGCTAATCTGTTCTAGCAAATACACTGCCACTGAGAGAGCAGCTGCAAATGGAGATACTACTTGATTGAGTTTGTAGTAGTTTACTGGCATGCTTCAGGGTCTATCTGAATTTGCAGGTGTCAGACTGGTAAGTTAAATAAACATTTATGATGGAGATGTCTTAACCTCCATTAGATGTTTAAGTATATCATCTCCCTTATTGTTTTGGATTTATTGTATTTGCTGGACTGTGTTTCTGGCTGGAAGAGAAAGCAAGAGAGGCAGCTTCAGAGATGTATATTTGACCTTCTCAATCTGGTACTATTGTAAGCCAATTCCATCCAGAACCCCAAATATTTACTGTCTCCAAAATGCTCCCACTCTCAAGAGATGGATATTACACCAGCTTAAATCTCTGGGCATCACTGTCCATTTAGCTACTGTGTCCAACAATGCTCACCATGCGTGTATGTTCTTCCCTCCCAGTGTTACAGACAACTAATTAAATAGAAGCTGACTCCTTCACAGAAGGACTGCAGGAATAATTACTATGTACACTTCCATTATATTGGAAGTTCATCTATTCTGGTGTATTAGACTCCAGTCAGTGATTCTGTCTGAAAACTCATGCAAGTCTAAAAACTCAGCAAAAAACTCATACGTTTTTAAAGAGATGACTGATTCTCATTCCTAGATTTACTTTGATTATGCGAATTAAACTGTTTACTCACTATCTTCTCACATATTTTTCTATAGGAGACAATTTTTTTACTTATTATTATTGTAACTTTCTCACATAAGATGACCTTGATTTTATCATGGACAATGTTAATTTTAACCACCTGATATCTGATGATTAAAGTTGACATGTGACTCTTCTATTTTCAGAGAACTTTCATCCTCATTGTTGCTTTTTTTTTGAGTTGGAGTCTTTTAAACACAGTTCTGTAACAACTTTTCCTACTCTTAGTTCTAACATACCAGAGAGCACCACCACTAAACTTCTTATTGATCACATTTCTTATTAACACATGGAATAATGGAGTATCCTCTAATTCCTTCTGTAGGACATAGTCATTCAATGGGTTTTCTTATGTAGTACATCTACTTCTTTTTTTTTTTTGTAGCGAGGGGATCAAGCTATGTTGCCCAAGCTGGTCTTAAACTCCTAGGCTCAAGCAATCCTACCACCTTGTTCTCCCAAAATGTTAGGATTATGAGTGTGAGCTGCTGCACCTGGTCCAGTATACCTGTTTTTGTTTTTTGGTTTTTTTGAGTTGGATTCTCACTCTGTCACCCATACTGGAGTGCAGTGGCCACTCCTGGCCACTGCAGCCTCAACCTACTGGGCCCCGGCGATCCTTCCGCCTCAGCCTTCCGAGTAGCAGGAACTACAGGCGCGCGCTACCACACCAGGCTAATTTTTTTGATTTATTGTAGAGATGAGGTCTCGCCAAGTTGCCCAGGCAGGTCTCGAACCCGCGGGCTCAGGCAATCCACTCGCCTCAGCCTCCCAAGGCGCGGGATTACAGGTTGAGCCACCGAGTCCGGCTCCAGTATATCTGTTTTAACACAGACGTTTCTTTGAGCCTTTTCATCCTTTCTTTCATCATCTGTCATAACAGTTTGGCATGTTTGCCTTATTTCTGTATGGTGTTGCTTGTTATACACATTTAAATCCATGTTATTAATTCTGTGTTCCCGTGTCTTTGCCAAGATGTTGATTCCTGTAGCCCATAAAGATTCTTACATACTGATAAACTTTACTTTATCCAAATATATGTTTCACCTTGCTTATTTCTTTGGATTGATAACAACTTAAGTGAAAAGCAACATAATTCTTAAGAGCATTAGCTTTGTTCTTGAAGGCATTTAGATTGAAATTTGGGCTCCTTCACTTGCTAGCTATGTGACATAGAGAAACATCATTTGCTGCTGTCTTTGTGCTTCTGTTCCCTCACATGTGAATTAGGTATATTAAAATATCTGCCTCAAGGCAAAGGTATGGATGGCCTGAGATTATCTATGCCATTGATTGCTATACAGTAATTCTTTTCTAAGTTATGGTTATACTATTGCTTTATTTGGCAAACTATAAATCATTTTACATGTGTAATAAAAATTATGTTATGTTTTCTTTACTGAAATCTTTGTGATAAAATGTATAATGCATTCTATTTCCATTCATATTGATTGTACCCATTTTAGTCTTTATTGGTAGTATCAAGAGCAAGGTGATTAGTAATACATACTCATTTATAATAATATTTAAATTTGATCATCTGGAAAACTTGGCACTAAAATGCAAAGCACTGAATTAATCATGTTAACTAATTTACATTAATATCAGTAAGATATGGTTAGTCTAATAAATCTAAGATTAATTAAAATATATTGTGTTTATTCTCATACAGTTAATATAACGTGTGCTGAGAAAAATAGCTGCAATTAGCAAATGATATTACAAAGAGATTCTAAGTTAAATAAAAGTATTGGCTTATATGCTATTGCCATCTTTACATTATTTTGGGTTTTGTTAAAGTCAGTGTCTTTTGTTTGTACAGTTACAAAATGGAGATATCATAATAGCAAGAAAAATATCACTCATGCCATTTAAAGGAAACCACATCTGCTTATCTTTGAATCTCAGCTTCAAAGACACAGGAAACCTAATTGTGGGAGGAAGGTGAAATACTTCGTTGAATCTACATATCACGTTAGCATTTCTTTTTCAATACAACCTCAGAATTCAAAAAATGTGTCCCTGTTCAGAATTTCCAGAAAATGTGGAGCTTTACCTATTTTTAAATTTCAAATACAATTTGTATCTATGGATGTATTTGTTTAGGATTTATATCATGCTTCTTTCTGTATTAAAACTCTGAAGCAGCTAACAAGACAAGCATAACAAAAAATAAGGCAATTAGAAGTATAAGCTAAATAAAGCTATGAAAAGTGAGCTGAAGTTGCCTTTTCACTTCCCCGGGAGAAGTTCTGCCTACAAAGTTTGGCACTGGGAACCCATTTAAGTTTCCTGGTCGAGGTGAGAAACCAGCAGTGTGGAATGGGTTCTGATGATGCAGACGCCTCTCCCGTGCACTGGAGATGTAGTGTCATATTTTCTTAAGTTCCTTCTACAGCTTCTGTAACGAGAACTGTTATAACAGCAATACATGTGGTCTTGTTGTATGCCAGATATTTAATCCACTATTTACAGTTTTGCAGAATGCGTCGCCCACTGTAGTTAATGGCATCATTCTCCTTGAAGTCACTTCATATTTGTATACTCACTTTGACATTCCCCTTGAAGATGGCAGAAAAAAGTTTTGACCAACCAACCAACCAATCAAACAGAAACGTTTCTTATTTTTGGTGAACTATTTTAAATTCTGTGAAACACTTAAGATTTGTTTTTTTGAGTTGGAGTCTCACTCTGTCTGTCGCCTAGACTGGAGTGCAGTGGCCGCTCCCGGCCACCGCAGCCTCGACCTGCTGGGCTCCGGCGATCCTTCCGCCTCAGCCTTCCAAGTAACTGGAACTACAGGCGCATGCTACCACACCCGGCTAATTTTTTTGATTTATTGTAGAGACGAGGTCTCACCAAGTTGCCCAGGCGGGTCTTGAACCCGCGGGCTCAGGCAATCCACTCACCTCGGCCTCCCAAAGCACATCATTACAGGCTGAGCCACCGAGCCCGGCGGAGATACTTAAGATTTATTCTGCGGCAAATATGTGTGACTTAGGTTCATGGCTTATTCAAGAGGTCCTGGTTGAACGACTGTGTGTGTATAGACACCTTAGAAAGACAGAAGTTCCAAAAAAAACATAAATCAATACATGTGAGATTTACTATGTTGGTTCAATTTAGGAAGGGGAGACATCTCCATGTGGGAGCTGACAGGTCATAAGTAGTTTCAGATATTTCTTGACTGGCAATTGGCAGCAAGAGTTAGGCTGTGTCTAAGGAATTTGGAAAATAATCAAGGAAATGCTGTGTTGAGAAAAGGGGCAGTTTTGAGGAAGTGAAGCTTTTTGAGATGTAGATGAAGCCTCACAGGTAGCAGCCCTGAGAGAGAATAACAGGGTGTAATTGGAGATACTAGTTCTTTTACAAAGGATTTGGCTGAAATGACATTTCAGAGCAGATTGATTTAAGGAATTAGGATTCAGATCTATAAAGAGCTAAATTAAAAGCCCTTGGAAAGGCTGACCTGCTACCTTTTCAACTCTGCGGGGCTTCTGATCTGTGGTAAGTAAGAGAAGTTTGCTTACTAACAGTCCCAAGACACCCAAGTTTCTTGGAACCTCAGAAGAAGAAATTCACCCAATTCTTACAGATATTCACAGGCAAGTCCTTTGCTGAGTTCAAAGGCATTTGGAGAATCTAATCTGAGATTCCTTATAGAAAAAGTTCCAACAAAGTCAATTTAAAAAGATCCTATATGGAAATAATAATTCCTGCTGAGCTTTATGCAAATAAGCTAGATAAATATAAGTCTAAAACTTATTTTGCAAATAATTTGGTCCTACTATGACTTGTCTTTACTAGAAATGGAGGACTGGAGAGAGAAAATTATGTTTCCAAGGAAACTATAGTACACTTATTTTTAAATTATCTTGTTCATTATTTTTGAGTTTGTACTATTTTCTATAATTTAGACTGTATCGTAAAATCTTTTCTGGCTACTACTATCTAAACTAATGTTTTCAATTTTTTTCTCAGATTTTCTGACGTAGAATCAGTAGAAATTAAAATTGTACTTTTCTTAAAACTCTATAAACTAAAACAACTTCTATGCCTGTCTGCTAATATGTGAACTTCACAAAAATTTCTCTTAAATACGCGGCTCAGATAGAATCCAGAAGGATGAAATGGCTTTTATTAAACATCTGTTTACCTATGTAATCTGTAAAGGGCTAAACCCACCATACCACCTTCGAAAATCAGGCACATCCGTTTAATAGGACAGGTACAATGAAAGATTTTCCTTTGTTATCCTATGCTACTTACTTTTTGACTGATTTTTTTCTTTTTCACAGCCACCTGTTTAGCTTTTAATATGTGAAGTTCTAGGAACCTGCTGCACTTACGTAAATGTCACTGGGCAAGTTGAAGAAGACGCAAAGAAAATTTATATTAAGGCTAGATGACTCCACAGTTTTAGGAAAGGAGCCCCCATTGCAAGTTCTGTATGGAACACCATCAAAAACTCGATGCTTTCTTTTGCTTGGGTTATTTCTTTTATTGAGCTTATGGTCACAGTTACATTCCTGCTGATTTTCAGTTCATGTCTTTTTATCTGCCTGGTTAAATGTGTTTCTTTCAGAACCAAGCAATTTTATGACCACATGATGATCATGCAAGGATTTCAGCTGGTACCTGTGATTGATGCCATGATTGAGACCAATTTAGATGCATTGGATCAGATAGGAAGATATTTTTTGATCTTTGAGTAATTAGGCCTATGTCCCTAGTCCACTTTGAAGAAGTTACAGAAGACAGATCTTCTTTCCTCATCACTTTATACGATTATGGGGTCAAAAAAATCTCTAAGAGGGGGAAGGTGAGGCAGGCATAATTAACACAGAACATAGTTTAGATGTAGTTAGGCAAGTTTTGTTAGGTAGGTCTAATGTAGATAACTAAGGAACAGCATGGTTAAGCATTCCAGTGTCTTTATGGTACATGACCTCCACCCAAACCTGATTACCTTGTAGGTTGGATATGAAACTACCAGTTTAGCAAATCACAAAGACAATAGGGAATTACACCAAACACATGTTAATTTAGAAATTGAGTGACCTTACAAGGTTGAGAGATGTTTATCAAAGCTTGTGACCAGATGCCGGTAGCCCTTTGCTCTTAACTCATGATTTGCTTAATCATTGATGCAAAATTATATAAAGCAGCTTGCCAAAGGCAAGCATGTGCCCTTTTTCTTAAAGTATTCATGTTTTCCCTTTTACATGTTTTTTTCCCTTCTAATAAATATTATAATATCTTAAACTATATTTTAGACTTGCTCTGAAATTACTTTCTGTGGTATAGTCAAAAGCTTATGGAACAACTACACAATCCACTCGACCCAGCATCAAAATTATTTTAGATAATTTTTGGTGCCAGCCTGGAGTTCTCAATGTTCACTTGTGAATATATCTGCATTTTCATATCTTGCATTCATAATTGAGCTTTTTTTTTTGAGTCAGAGTCTCACTCTGTTGCATTGGCTGGAGTGCACTGGCATGCTCATGGCCACCCCAGCATCGACCCACTGGGCTCAGGTGACCCTTCCACTTCAGCTTTCCAAGTACCCCAAACTGCAGGTGCCCGTGACCATGCCCAGCTAATATTTTGACATATTGTAAAGACGAGGTTTCGCCAAGTTGTCCAGGCTATTCTCGAATCCCTGGGTGCAGTCCTCTCACCTCAGCCTCCTTAATTGAGCATTTTTAAAATTACTTAAATGCTCAACAACTGAGGAACATTTCTTCTCTAAGCAGACAGTGTATGTTTAAATTCTGGGTAAAATTCCTTATAAATTTTTTCTGCAGCACAAATATCTAATTCCTAGGCTCCATAATATGGCTACATAATAACACACTTGGAAATACATTTAAATATTACACTAAACCTAGTAATAGAGTATTATAATCACCCCTATTTTATTAGTAAGAAATTAAAGACTAAAAAAGGTACATAATCAATTCAAGGGCATACAATTTGTATATGAAGAGCTCTTGGGAGGTTGCCTTTTCATTTTTATTTTCTCTTTCATTCTTGACTCAAATCACTTATCAAATCATATAGAATCAATTTTTGAATGCTGTCTTTCACTTGTGCCTTGACATGCATTCATGTGGTAACTGTAGGTCACACTCCCAGCAGGGCCTCTGGCATGTAAGATCGGAGTATGGGTGTCTGGTGTGCCAACCGATGCCACACAAAAGCTGCAAAGAATTGCACAGAAGTTAGATTAGAAAATAGAGTTTATTTAGAAAGTAAATTAGAGAAAAAGAGAAAGAGGAGATTCATCTCCCCAAGATAAGGAAGGGGACCAAAGCCAGAAAACATGGTGATGGCCATAGTTCAAAGAGGACATGCACACACCAGAGTCTAGTAAGTCAATGGCGACTGACTGCTAGTGGTTGAGTCTTTTAAAGCCTTCCCTTTTATGGGGGAAGGTCATTATGGTAGTTGGTTGGTGGTCTGCTCCACGTCATCACAAAGGGAAAAGTGAGCACAGGTACTGACATCAGGTGATGGACAACAGGCAGATGGGTGGTTTAGTCACAAGATGGCTGCCAATCTTGTCTGTCTGTGTCAGGAAGGTCACAAAGGGCTGATTAGGTTAACTTGGGTCTTATGGGTGGAGACAGATACTTGAAATAGAAAAGCTAATTAGTAACAAGCTGTGGAGGGTGTTGTAAAGCGACTATTGATAGCTACCTTGGAGAAACCAGTTCTAATCCTTGGCTAGTGATTAGAAGGTGGGTTAAGTGAACTGCTAGAAAGACAGGAGATTTAGGCAATGTTAAAGTGGCTTCTCATTGGATATATTAAACCCATGTTCTGCCTTTTCAGTAACTGCTCTAGCTCAGAATCCGATACCAAAGCATCTGGCCTGAAGTCACAAGAGGAATCCACTGAGACAAGGCAGCAGGTGTAAAATGGGTTATATAAGAATAGTGGCTTTTGTGATGAACAAGTTTGAATTATAAACAGAAAAATAACCTCTTCAGACTCTTGGGAAGAAGGAGGAAACTACATGAAGATGAGAACCAGATAAAAAATGGAGAGTAAAAAAAGAGAGCAAGTGCAAAAACAGGTGCACTTTTGAATCTAATTCAAAGTCATCCTTACTTGAACAATGCCCATGGACTCACAGATGGTGTCCCTGCTTCTGTTACCTTCCCCTTTCAACTCTTCTAAAAATGGCTAATGACAATTTATCCAAGCCATGGTTCTAATTATGTCACACTCTTACTTAAAATGCCTGACTTCCTGTCATCTACGGACTAAAAATTTAAATCCTTAACCCAGTGTCCTTAATAAACCTTAAGATCAATAAGAATCTTTGGACCACCCACCAAAATTCTTTTTTTTTTTTTGAGTTGGAGTCTCACTCTGTCGCCCAAACTGGAGTGCAGTGGCACGCTCCCGGCCACCTTAGCCTCGGCCTGCTGGGCTCCGGCGATCCTTCCTCCTCAGCCTTGCAAGTAGCTGGAACTACAGGTGTGTGCTACCACGCCCGGCTAATTCTTTATTTATTGTAGAGACGAGGTCTCACTAAGCTGCTCAGGTGGGTCTCGAACGCGCGGGCTCAGTCAATCCACTTGCCTCAGCCTCCCAAAGTGCTGGGATTTCAGGCTGAGCCACCGAGTCTGGAATATAATTCTTATTCAAGAGTTTGCATTTGTAACGGGCATCTCTTTAAGAATAAAGTTGCCCTAGGCTGGCATACACACTTTTAAAGTATCCTTTACTCACCCACTTTCCTACACTGATTTAAGTTGACCATATTTTTTTATTATTTTCTATTTTCACTGAAATTCCAACAGTGAATGCTATTTTTTTTAAGTTATAATAAAACCCATCTAGTGGGATGCACCTGTTTTTGCACTTGCTCTCTTTTATTGCTCTCCATTTCTTATGTGGATCTCATCTTCTTGCAGTTTCCTCCTTCTTTCTAAGAGTCTGAAGAGGTTATTTTTCTGTTTGTAATTCAAAATTCATCACAAAAGCCACTATTCTTATATAACCCATTTCACACCTGCTGCCTTGTCTCAGTAGATTCCTCTTGTGACTTCAGGCCAGATGCTTTGGTATCTGATTCTGAATCCAGTTTTCACCTTCCTGTTGCTCCCTTAAAATGATAATTTTGTTGATTTTTTTCTCTCTGCTTTGTGTTTCTAATTCAACCACTATCACTAGTCTCATTCAAGTCACCATCAACTTTCCTGCAAATTGAAGGTAATAGATTCCTAGCTGGTGTATTATAGATTGACCTTTTCTAATCAATAATAAACATTAAAATTTTTTTTGAAAAAATATAAATAATATCACTCTCTTAAATATAAGCAATTAATTGTTCTTAGAATACAATAGGAATCCCTTACAGCCCTTAATGATCTAGTATTCCTGCCACTACAGCCTTACCTCATTCTCTCTTTATTTCAGGATCCTCCAAATCTCCTTCAACAACAATTAAGTTTCCAATTCCATTTGAAAATGGCCTATTTCCTCCTATTAGTCATTGTCCTTTCACGACTACTAAGCTGAAGGAGAGGCAGCTCCATGGTGAAATCTTTGGGATTGAAATAAAATGCTGATGGAGATTGTGCGCAAAGCTGAAGTTTTTTATTTTTATTTTTATTTTTCTCTCTTTTAATTTTTATTTTGAAATTATGGGGTTCAATTCAGGGTTAGGTATACAAGTGTTCATTGTGCAAGTGCCCTTATTGATGAGGTGTGCCCCCCGTTTCCGCAGGTGGATATTGACTACCTTCAATCCCAGCTATCCCCCCACCCCCCTCCCCGCAGTTTCCCACTGCTTTCAATCCCTTTCCTACAGTAATATGGTGATTGTTCAAGGTACACTTATGAGTGAGAACATGTGATACTCATCTCTTTGTTTCTGTAAGAGATCACTCAATACTATAAGCTCTAATTCCATCCACATTGCTGGGAAGTTCCTGATTTTGTTCTTCTTTATGGCTGTGTAATATTCCATTGTGTACATTTTAAAAAGCCAGTTCTCTTTTGATTGGCAGCACGGGTGGTTGTATGTTCTTGCTATTGTGAACAATACTGCGATAAACATATGTGTGCAGGTATCTTTTTTATAGAGTGAACTGAGTTCTCCTGGGAATATTCCCAGTAGGGGTATTGAGGGATCATACGGAAGGCCAATTTTTTGGAGTTTTAGGAATCACCACACTGATTTCCACAGAGGCTGAACTAGTTTGCACTCCCACCAACAGTGTAGAAATGTCTCTTTTCGCCACATCTTCTCCAGCATTTGTTATTTTTTGAGCTATTGATGATGGCCATTCTGACTGGAGTTAGGTGGTATCTCAGTGTAGTTTTAATTTGCATCTCCTTGATGATTAGTGAGGTTGAACATTTTTTCATGTGTCTATTGGCTGCTCGTATGTCTTCTTTTGTAATAGGGCTGTTTGTTTTTTTCCTTTTCAGCACACTTGAGTTCCTTGTAGATCCCTGATGTTAGGCCTTTGTCAGACATGGAGTTGGCAAATATTTTTTCCCAGTCTGTGGGCTGTCTTCCTGCTCTCTTGATGGTTTCTTTGACTTTGCAGAAGCTTGTCAGTTTAATGAGGTCCCACTTGTCTACCTTATCTCTTATGGCCTGGGTACTTTGGGTTTTGATCAGGAATCGGTTTCAGTTCCAACTTCCATAAGAGTGTCTCCTGTGTTTTCTAAGTTTCTAAGTTGAAGTTATGCTAGGCCATTTAGTTTCCCTGAGTTCCTTCCTCCTATTAAGTGTCTAAATCAAAATAGATCTGTATTACAAGGAGTATTTGCTTTGTGAATCCGCTTCTTTAATCTAATGGTTTTTTTTTCTAAATTAGGGTTTTCATATTCCTGCTATCAAAGAAAGTTCATGTTCCTTGTGATTTAATAGCTCACGCTGCATTTACTATGCTAAGTTTGAAAACTGTTTCTGCTTACCCCAAGTGACTTTACAAAGTTGTGTTGCTTTGTTTGGTCTCTCCTGCTGAAGAGATGATGTGCACCTCCAAAGTGCTTTATAATTTAAGTAACTGCTATTGTTCTCTTGCAGTCATTTTTCTATCAAGCAGTAGGAAAACATTTCCATAGTCAACAATAAAATCAGGTAGACTCTGACTAGTTTGGGTTTTTTGTTTGTTTGTTTTTGTTTGTTTTTTAGCAAGGAAGACAAAAATAAGGACTAGAATATATATTTCATATGGAATCTTTTGTTGTTGTTCCTTCCATGAGTATATCTGTATCACTATGGCATGTTGTATATAATTTATGTCTGAGTGAGTCAGAGTAGGGAGATGAGGGTTGAAAATGAAAAAGGATTTAACCTATTATGAAAACCCCATTACCATGTGAAAATGCCTTTCTCTTCAAAGCTAACCTTTCTGACACCGAACACTACCCATGATTTGCAAAGCTACTGAGGCCACATTGTGTAATATTACTGCAGGTAGCACATTTCCCTTGCATACAAAAGACGTAACTTAGAACCAACATTAATTTATTACTAGCTTTCGATATCTATATTATTTAAAACACTTTCAATTTTTAAAAAATTAAATCTACTATAGATGATATTGGTTTGAACCACAATAATTAATAAGACTGTCTATATTTTCAGGTTACATATGCAAAGTGGTCTCTAGTATTTTAATGAATACAGGATGAAACACCTGTTTGTTCCATTTCATGTTTGGGTGCTACAAAACTGGCACATCTAATGACATGTTGATTGAGACTAATAGAAATATGTGCAAAGAGTTTGGATGAATTCCAGGATATTTTGAAAGTTAAATCAGTTGTTCCACTTAATCATTTTTTAAATATACAATACTAGAAGTCATTATTTTTATCTGAAAGAGAAGAATAATAAAACCTACTGTATCAGGTAATAGAAAATTAAATGTTATAAAAATTACTAAATAATTAGCATTCAGTAGGTACTTGATAAGCAATCACTATAGTTATTTCACCAGGTCTCCTTCAAGATCATAGTTCTAGAGTAACAACTTTTCTATCAGGAGTTTTGTGGAATCTATCCAGATGTGGAGATAAAGTTGGGAATTCTGTAAAGAAAGAAAGGCATCTGCTGAGCTCTCATGGCCTCTAAGAGGTAACCAATTTGTAGTTTTATAATCAAAATTCACAAACAAAAGTAGAGCCTGAGATTACACCCAACATTTATATGTATTATAATGAGAATTTGTCATAAGTGAGAAAGGTTTTTGCTTTTTTTTTTTTTGAGTTGGAGTCTCACTCTGTCGCCCAGACTGGAGTGCAGTGGCCACTCCCCGCCACCGCAGCCTTGACCTGCTGGACTCCAGCGATCCTTCCACTTCAGCCTTCCAAGTAGCTGGAACTACAGGTGCACGCTACCACGTCCGGCTAATTTTTTGATTTATTGTAGAGATGAGGTCTCGCCAAGTTGCCCAGGCGGGTCTTGAACCCGTGGGTTCAGGCAGTCCACTCACCTCGGCTTCCCACAGCACAGGATTACAGGCTGAGTCACCGAGCCCGGCTGAGAAAGGTTTTTTAATACACGTTTTTAAAGTAACCTTACAACTTATATTTCTCCAGTTTTATGCCAACACATTTTCTAGGGATTTAGCATCACTTTATTTGTAATATCTAGAGAAAAAAAAGCCAGGAAGAGCTCCTCTGACATATGTTGGTAAGTCCAGGACATCACCCATAATCCCATGAACTCTCAGAGAGTCTCAGGGTCTCAGAGAGGTCAGCTCTCACCTCAGTGTTCTACTCCTTATGACTTTTTGGAATGAATTAATCTTGTCTCTTGTGAACATTTTCTTCTCTCTTCTCCATGTCAATCAAAATGTCATATGTTAAATACAGTTGTGAGAAGCATATTTTACCAAGATTTTGTAGATGGTTAATGGAATGATACCAGATAATGGCCTTATGAATTGTGTGAATTCAATTATATGAATCAAATTGCAGGGCTACAAATAATATGAAATTATTAAAAATTGTTTTCTCAATTTCCCAGACACTCCTAGCACCAGCAATGCCTCAATTGAAAGCTTCCCTCTCCCACACTCTTCCCAAGATTTTTCTCTATGCTGTGATTATGTATCCCCTTAGTTATTCACTAGATTATTGCAATAGACTGGTCTTAGTAGTTTTTCTCTTATTTTCTTTACCCTTCCAGATTTTGCTCTACATTTTTGCTATGTGCTCTTTCTTACACACAAGCATGTCAAAATGGTCCAATAGTCTCTTATACTCCCAGGGCCCAGTCCACATTTTTTGAATAGTACATGCAAGATTCTTGTTATCTGATCTGCATCAAAGTTGCTCTCCTATCAAATTCTCATAATACTTTCATATAACTCTCACAAAAGTTTCCTGAGGTATCTAATATGTTGGGTACACAATTATAACTAACATCATCTTACTTCTCTCTGATAGACTGAACTGTGAGCACCACAGTTGACTTCGCCATATGGATGGAGCTTGGCTCCCAAGGAGTAATTGATAAAAGGAACTCCTACATTTGCATTAGGTTATGGTAGCTGTATTAGACAATTTCCAGAACCAACAGAACTTGTATGTGTGTGTGTGTGTGTGTGTGTGTGTGTGTGTGTGTGTGTGTGTGTGTGTTTACTACAATAAACTGGCTCACACAGTTATGGATGTTGGCAAATTCCAAAGCCTGCAGGGTGAGAGGGTAAGCTGGAGATACATGAGAGCTGATGGTATAGTGCTAGTCTTAATCTGAAGGTCTGAAGGGGGTCAGTGGTGTAGTTCAAGCCAAAAGACCAGCAAGCTCAGTACCCAGGAAGAGTGATATTGAAGTTTGACTCCAAAGGTAGCAAAGAAACCGATATGCCAGTTCAAATGCAGTCAGGCAAGAAGTCTCTTTGACTCAGGGGAAGATCTGCATTTTTGTCTATTCAGGACTTCAAGTGATTAGATGAGGTCCACCTGCTTTGTGGAGGGAAATCCGATTACTTGGTCTATTGATTTATATGTTAATATCACACAAAAACTCCCTCACAGAAACACTCAGTATAATCTTTTATCAAATATCTGTGCACACTGTCACTCAGTCAACTTGACACATGCAATTACCATTACAGTAGACCTGTGATTCCTGGTCACAACGAAATGATTTGGTTTTTCATTTAAGGTTAAACTAGATGTGAAAAGATGCCAATGAAAATCTACCTATCCAACATAATAATAAAGAGATATAACAACATTACAATGCATTTAATCAACCATAAACTAAGGAAAACTGGATTGTAGTTGAAAATATGACATTGTAATACAATTAAACTAAAATTTAAAAAATGTGTCAGTTGATCATAACCATCAAGAAATAATTAGTTCCAGGCTGTGGCCAAATAAACGGTGTGCCATATTTTATGTATATTTTTCACCAAAAGAGGGTTTAATTTGCACCAAAAGCAAATTACGCCTAGTGATGGGAAAAGCAATCCACAGAACATTAATTTTGCTGCGGAGTAATAAAAACTAATAAAATTTTCTTGGAACTTAGGTGAACAAGAATAAACAAGACCTTTAACTTTCCTGTGCTACATTTGAAAATAACATTCTGATTGATAGCAGACTTATAGGTGCCTAAATATTAGGAAAATAAAATTTTTCCAAGGAACCTGAAGGTTTTAGTTACTGAAAAGAAAAAAACCTTGACTCTTTTTTTTCTTCCATTTTCATGCTCACTTGATTGAAAATACTTTGAAATATTTTAGAAAAAAGATTCTTAATTTTAAAGACTGAAAAACAGATTTGTATTTTAGTAGATCAATTAATGTTTTGACTTTGGAAAGTTGTGCAAGAACAGACAGCTACCCAAAATAATCTCTCTTGGTTCATCTTCCACAGTGTCCTTTCAAGTGTTATGTGATTTGTACTTCCAGTTTGTTGGAATAGCGCTTGCAAAGCCTTTGGAAACAATGAAACACTGCTCAGGCTGGGCCATGAGGATAATACAAATGATGTTGGTATGCAGTAGTAAACTGACGCTAATTTTCTGCATTCATGTTCCTGCAAGTTTATTTTTCTATAATGGCCAGGTGAAGGCTTTTCCAAATATAAGGGAGCATATAAAATCAAATCATATGTTTATTTGTATCTTAAATATTCAGTGCACCTTTTAAAAAACAGCAAGCACTCAAAATTCTTTATTCTGCTTCCTGGAGTTACTGATAGTTAATTCTGCACCTCGCTAGTTAACAGCTGTCTTCTTCATATACACTTTATCCCAGACATTTAACAAATATCTGTCAAACAAAACGTGTCCTCATTGTGAAAGTAGAAAATTGAAGGTTTGTTAGGAATGGATGAAGGTGGCATTGCTAGTTTCTGCTAATAACCAGGTATGGAATGGTTTTACATGAAGTGAGCCATAACAATAGGTAGTAAGAACAAAATGTTTATTTCTATATTAATCACCAGTCTAGATGTGACTCTTGCAAATGTAACAGCAGATGGCCCACTTTTCCATTAGAAGTACTCACACGTTGAACAGGGGACAGCGGAAGAGAACAGAGACCCCGAATGTCTAGTTCATGAATATTTAAAAAGTAATTCCTTAATGAATAGAATAAACTATAGTTTAAATACATATATTAATAAATCAAGACAGGTCTGAAAGTGCATTATGAGCACTTGCAAATGTCAGATTTACAACAATTAGCAGATAAAAATATAAATAACAATGCTGAGGGCCCCTCACCGTTGATGAGGCCAAGCATCGTGAAATCCAGAACATCAGCATGCATTGAAAGGAAAGAACAGGCAAAAACACTGACTGACTATATATTCACTTCTAACAAAACAAAAGCTACAGGCTTCTGTATAGAATGCATATATGTGCCTATAGATTGATGTATAAAATAGATTTCTTGTATTTTTAACCAATTTTGACAGAATTCAACCAATCTAAGATCTAAGATCCACCCCAATTATGGCTAGTTGGAAACAAATTCCTTACTATGGGAGTAGACTGTGATATGGTGACTTCTGTAACCCTGACTATGCATAAGCAATAACTGGCTAACTAAAGTTGAATCTCTAATACACACAGGGTGGTTCTGGCAGATGTCATTGATGAAGAAGAGGACAACATACGATGTCTGACAATTAAGTTTGCAAACTTGCTACCAGATGTTTATGTTGGCAGCACAAACGATGGAATAAGATTTCATAGCCTAGGTATATCAGCGTCTCATGGCTATGATTGTGTCGACATGCGGCGGTGTCTTGCTGTGTGACGGTCATTATCGTTGCATGTTTTTGTGTGCTGTGGTGAGAATGTCGGAGCTTGAATTAGAGCACCAAGGAAACATTAAGTTTCTTGTTGAAATTGGCAAGAATGGAAGTGAAATCAGTAATATATTAGTCCAAGTTTATGGGGATAATGCCATGAAGAAAATAACTGTACAAATGGATTTAATGCTTTTTTCAGAAGGAAGAGAAAGAGTCATTGATGAAGAAGAGGTCAGGACAGATAAGCAGAACTAGCAAAAACATTGCAAAAATTGTCAAATTGTGCGTCAAGATTGTTGGCTGACTGTGAGAAGCACAATAGACCAAATAAACATCAACAGAGAAACAGGAAAATCTTTAACTGAAAGTCTTGGCATGAGAAAGCTGTGTGTGAAAATAGTCCCAAAGTAGCTCTTGCATCACGACAATGGACCAGTTCACACAGCAGTATCTGTGAGAGTACTTTTAGCCAGTTAACAAATAATTATATTGGAACACCTTCCCTCTTCACCAGATGTGGCCCCTAGTGACTTGTTCTATTTAATCAAGGATAAAGGAAATATTGGAAGGAAGACATTTTGATTACATTCAGGACATCAAGGGAAGGACTATGACAGCTCTGATCACCATTCCAGAAAAAGAGTTCCAAAATTGCTTGCACAGTTGTACTAGGTACCAGCATCAGTGCAAATCTTCCCAAGAGGAGCACTTTGAAGGTGACCATAGTGATATTCAGCAATGAAGTATGCAGCACTTTTTCTAGGATGAGTTCACAAACTTAGTTGTTACATTTCGTATTTTCTGACATTTACTACTTGATAAATGATGGATATAGGAAACACTTGACGATAACTACATAACTTTGCTAAATCATTTGATCTACAGATCTATGTTCTACCTTTCTACAAGTCTTCACTATTTCATTTATGTTTTTGAATCCACTAATATTATACTTATTATTTTTATTTTATGCTATTTTATTAACTTAAATCTTCCTCCAGTTTAATATTGCATAAAAAGGGCACACATACACACATGCACATAAGTATTGATTAGAAGAGAAACAGATTTAACTCTTCGAACATGCTTTAAAGTAAAAAAAGAACACTAGAAAGTTGATAAGGTGACTAAAGTAAAAGAAAACAAATAGATAACCACAATGGAAAGAAATAGAAGTAATAAATCTTAAAAGACTGCTGAAAATTGTAGAAAACAAACCCCAACAAATAAGTTTTTCAGCAATTACATCAACAGAGCCCATTTAAACTCAAGGAAAAAAATCACAAATCCATATGCTTTCATGATGGGAATGACCTCTGAGGCCATATATTCCTTTCTTTAGCTACTGAAGATTGCAGTCTACTTTAATTCACAATTTATTGTTCCTCTTGTTTACCTTGGTAGACAATATAAACAGACACAGGATGAAATGGCCTTCAGAGAGTACAATCAGCAATACACCATGGTCCAACTCCACCAAGGCTAATTCTGTAAAGAGTACATATAAATTGTCAACAAATCATTGGCCAGGGCAGATAATTCACAGAGAGATAGTGTCCTCAGAGATGTCCAATTGTCTTCATAGGTAAGAACTAATATTTCTTCTAAAATGTGTAAGAAATTTAGATAAGAATATTCCCTAAACCAATGGAGAGAGATAGATGTATGTAAAGCTCCAGCATTTATTTTCTTCTTCCCTAATCATTTATAATGTATATATATGTAATATATATACATATATTACATATACTATATATATATATATAGGTTTTACATTTTTCTGGACAGGGTTGGACCTCAGTAAATGTCTTCTAATGACAATTATTTTCTCGATATTAGCAGTGTAACTTTGTTATAGGATGATCTTGCTTCTCTATTTCTGCCATATCTTCCGTGATGCTCTGGATGAATTGTTGCACTATCTTGTTAATACCACAGTATCTGTGACAAAATGAGTACTGGTTTCAGAGTCAGCTCCATTCTCAGCTCCTTCACTTATTTTGGTGTGACCTTGAATCGTTCAGTGTCTCTAGTCCTTAGTTTCCCTTGTATCCTCAACACAAATATGAAATAGTAATGTACAAATTAGAAATGTAATTGACTACATGTAACAAAAATGACCACAATTCCTGACTTCAACAAGGGTCAATGTTTTCATTCTAAATTCCGAGTAGTGCACTGTAGTTGCTGATTCAAGTTGTTTTTGATGCAAGCAGAAATCTAAACTGTGTTTGTGTTCCTATCCTGTTGTTCTTAGAGTGTTGAATTTTGTCCCAATATTTGTTATCTTGAAGTCCCCAGATGGCTTCTGACACTCCACATTTATTATAGCGTACATGGCAGGAAGCAGAGGAAGAGAGATGCTGTCAGGTTTATCTCCTTATGTTTCCTTTTATCGGGAAAGTAGAAATTTTATCAGGTTCGCCCTACCACCCAGAAGTTTTCTTCTTGTTATCACTGCCAATAATTTAGACATGTGCTCCTCCTCTAGCTTTCAGAAAGGCTCAGATATCCAAGAACATGACTGCCTGGATTCATTTTGGCCAATCATAATCCATCACAAGACTGGTCATTTTGAAAAAACAAACAAATGCACAGATAAGTAACAGTATATGTTACTGACTCATGGACTTTGAAGAGTTGGCATGAGAGTTCAATGAGAATATATTTAAATATCGCTCCAAAATAAATGCTAAACAAATGTTAGTCATATTATTTAGAGTTGTGTGTCTGCCTATGTGTTCTAGCATATCTTGGGGTATTAATTGCTATCTGAAGACAGAATTAATATTGCTTCATCCACATACATCACATGCTACCTAAATTAGTGAACCTAGAAGCAATATACTAGGAATTAGCATAGCACATTTACACTTAAGCCCTGAACTTCTGTGAATCTTTGTGTGTTGACATTTGTTTGAAAACACTCAAATTTTAAAGCCTGTAACTATGGGAGTTTTGTTTCTGAATTAACATTTTAGGTTATTAATTTTTAGGTATTTTTTGCATACTATACTAAGTATGTGGCCATTCATATGGTAAGATAAATACTAAAGTATCTTTGGCATGAAACATAAAATATTTAAATACACATAACCTTTTGTTTCTTGCTTTGCTGATAATGTACTGGATGTTATGTTCTCTATTTCCAATATCATCTTCAAATGACCTTTCCAATATATTTAAAGGAAAGACAAATCCTTTATCTGACACAGGTAGAGAGTAAAGACCTAAAATTAATAGTCACTTTTTATTCTTCAGAAGATAAATACTGCCAGTATTTAAACATATTTGCATAAGATAATACATTTCAGTAGTAAGAAATAAGCCTAATTTTCTAAATTAAAAAAAAAAAAGAAATAAGCAAGCCATAGCTTCCTTGAAATCAAAATAAAACTAAAATAAGGGTGTCTGAATTAAAAACACACACACACACACACAATATATAATAGGTCAATTGGTTTGTAGAAAATATGTCATTATGATCATTTTCTAAAGTCCATTCCACTGAAAATGATTGAGATGCCATTTATAATACATTGAAATGAATTTAGGTCCATGAATCCTAGGAAAAAATGGTAGGGACAACATTACAAATATTTCTGTTTGTTTTTGTTTTTCCCTCCTACGTCACAGACACTTTAATTAATTAATATACTGGGGGTCTACAAGAGAAAAAAAAGGCATACAGTGTTTCTTAAGCTTAATTTGTCAAAGAACCCCCGTAGACACAAATATTGCACGGGACCCGTGCTTAGAGAAACACATGTTGGAGAACACTGGCTAAGTAACTCTGTTCAGAAATACGACAGCCTGGAAAACATGGCTTATATTATTGAACAAAAAAGAGGCCCACTTTCAATTATAGCTAAGCAAAAGAAAGCACCTAGGCAAAGGGGGCTTTAAATCCAATCATGTGAATGCAGAATGTGAAAGGGAAGCAACTAGTACCGGAGCAGAACATTTGATCATACAGAGAACATGCAGCCCCTACAGTTTAAAGAGATGGCTTTTCCATGGAAGGGCAGAGACTTCAGCCACATAGTATTGCCATAGATAATGAATCCTGAGAAATAACTAAATTAAGAGCATCAGAGTAAGGAAATGGCCTTCAAATATATAGCAGAACATAAGAGACAAGCACAGAGATTCAGATTTGGATTGAATAAACGAATTATCTGTCCATGGTTGTTAAGACCTACTGGAGACATATGTTAGAACCCGCTGTATGTTTTTGTTGTTGTAATTTTAGTTCATTATGTAGTATTCTAAAGGTATGATCTATGAGGTCAACACAAAATGTAGATTCAAATATTTGTATTAATTATTTGATCATTTTTAAAACACTTTAAGCTTAAATACCCTCTATACATTCTCATAATATATGGATATTGGGCTGTATTAATTTTGCTTGGTTATTAGATATAGATGTTTAAAAAATAAAAATGTAGAAAACCTCATAAAGTATTTCACAACATTTTTCTCTGTATTCCTACATAGCATATTAATCCCTATATAGACAGCAATTTTTATTAGAAACTATATTAAACAATGATACACAAATGTTTAGGTGACTTTTACATTTCTTTTTTTAAATGATCTATAAAATTCACTAGAGTACAAACTTCATGAGTTCTTAGATCTTTTCTGTTCTCATGAATGTAGTCTAAAGATCCTTATGGTACATAGTAAATAGGTGTTCAATACGTAGTTATTGAATACATAAATAAAATTACATTTCAGTCATATTCAATAACAAGCAAACACGTAGACACATACACACCTGCACATAAAACAGTAATTTCTGCTTCTTGGGGTACTGATCTTCTAGGTCTCCAAAAATGTGCATTCCATTATGAAGTTTACATTAAGTATTGTCACATGCAAATATTTATTCATTTAGGGAAGTACCAAAAAGGATTTATGAAAATTTAAAAAAAAATCAATTGCTTCCAAAGAAAACATTCTTTATGCCTGTTCTATTTAAAATCTCAAGTCAACATTATAAATATAAGTAGCATTCTGGTAAACACAAAATGCGATTAGCATATTCTAATTAGTGAATTGTTGACAATCATTATACCAGGCAGGAAAGTCTTAGTATGGAGGAATTCAACACTCCCCCTCAGTCTTAAAGGCGAGATGAGCTACAGGGTGATGAATTTAAAATAAGCCATGAAAACAAAAAAGCAAACATGTTGAACTTTCAGATAACTATTGAATTAGCAATTTTCCCTCATGGAACTGTCTTATAAATCACACAGAACATCAATCTTTATGATATGTTTGAATTCTGTCTGTGACACCCTTGAAAAATAGGCCATTAGACCTCTGTCCAAATATTGTACTTGAAATGTTGTCGAGACAAATATTATTAAAATGTTCATATCTTTTTATTTTTTTTATTTTTTTCAAGTTGCAGTCTCACTCCGTCGCCCAGGCTGGAGTGCAGCGGCATGCTCACGGCCACCACAGCCTCAACCTGCTGGGCTCAGGTGATCCTTCTGCCTCAGCCTTCCAAGTAGCTGGAACTACAGGCATGCGTCACCATGACCAGCTAATTTTTTATTAAATTTTTTGTAGCGATGAGGTCTCATCAAGTTGTCCAGGCTGTTCTTGAACCCATAGACTCAGGTAATCCTCTCACCTCGACCTCCCAAAGTGCTAGGATGTCAGGCTTGAGCCACTGTGCCCGGAGTAAAATGTTCATATTTTTTAACTGAACAGTAATTGACTCTTTGCATTACCCCAAAGATGGAAAGATGATGTAAGAAAAACACCTGACAAAATAACTACTGCATGTACTACAAACAATGTAATGGTAGAAAAAAAAAAGTAATCCTTTTTCCTCACTCATTACAAGGTTCAGGGCTAAAACTTCTAGGAAGAGAGACAGATTAAAAAGAGCATAAGCATAAAAATTATGAAATAAGTTTTATATGACACAGGAGCTTTTATAAGTAAAGAAATACCCTCAGAAACAAGGAAAGCTTGATATTTTCATGGACAGTCATGTAGAAGTGTAATTGGAGGACAAAAGGGAATGATCTCTTTGTGATAAATGGTGCGAGTGGTGACTTAGCAAGGACTGTTCAGATTCTTCTTGGCATCACTGTGTAGCACTTCTTTTCTCTGGGTACAAGGCAGGACAACTGTCACATGATGGTCTTTGGGGAGAAGGGAAGGAGAAAGAGAGGGACCTTTCTAGGTTTTATGTGCTGCTACTCATAAAAGGGTGAGTTGATGACCTTTCTTCTGCTGTTGTCTGAAATGACAAGGTGCCATATTTTGGGGTAACAAATTTTGAACTCCACTATAACCATATATGAGCATGCTTTTCCCTCATGATGCTGTATTTTATTAGATTTTTTTTAGATTAGAAAATATAATTTATTTAAAAATAAATTGGAGAGAGAGAGAGAAGGTTGAGTTCCCCAAGACAGGGGAGGGTAGATTATTTTTTTAGAGTTTACTTTTCCTATTATTTGTAACTTATTCTGATGAAGGTAGCAAAAGTATGAAAAAAAAGAGAGACAATCTTCTACTTTTATAAGACCACGTGTGGCCGGGCTCAGTGGCTCAGCCTGGAATCCCAGCACTTTGGGAGGCCGAGGTGAGTGAATTGCCTGAGCCTGTAGGTTCGGGACCAGGCCGGGCAACTTAGCAAGACCTCGTCTCTACAATAAATAAAAAATTAGCCAGGTGTGGTAGTGCACGCCTGTAGTTTTGGCTCCTTGGAATACTGAGGTGGAAGGATCACTGGAGCCCAGCAGGTTGACGCTGGGGTGGCCATGAGTGTGCCGCTGCTCTCCAGCCTGGGCGACGGAGTAAGACTCTAACTCAGAAAAAAAAAAAAAGACCATGTGACACATTGACCTCCAAAGAAGCCCAGGTAGATGATGAATTAAAGGTTTTAAACCTTCCTATGTAAACTTTTATGTGGGCCTAGGCTAAATGCCAAAAACAACTCAGAGTAATACTAAGTGTCAACACTACGTTAACACTGTGTTGATACTATGCAGTGTTAACACTCTCCATACTTTCACATTATAAGCTTAAGTAGACACTATGTTACTAAGTGATAACGACCAATCTTTATAAGATCCTGGTCAACAGAGAAACAACTAATAAACCAATTGATGAAGCAGTACAGTAATTAAAAAATCGCACATCTCTTAATGAAAAAGAACCTGGTTGACTCTATCTTCAATAATATGCCTAAATCCTGCCTCTAATGCTCCTGATAAATGATCAGCCAGTCTTTATTAATAAGCACTCATCATCTATTCTATAGTGATAATATAATCATGAAAACACATACATTAAAGAGGTGATGTGCACATTAAAAAATATCAGAGGCAGTGTATCTAGGAGTGATAGAAAAAATGATACTTTAATACAAAAATTTTCAGAACTCTTTAGTTCAGAAATTGGCCTACTATACATTTTAACATCTAAAACTGGCTTTCAATTTTTATTATTAAATTGAACATACAAAATGTGAACAAATTTTTAAAAATTTAACTTATAGGATAGGCTACTACTTAGCTACTTTTGCTATTTTAATTTCTATTGAAATTATTTTCAAGTAAAAATGAAACTTCAAAAGTAGAGAGAACCATGTTGCATAAAATATACCTATTCATATAATATTTTGTAAGAACTGAGACACTTTTAAATGTATTTCCTGAACCATAAAATCATCTGTTAACACATACAACACACACACGCCTCATATATTTTTAAAATTCTACAAGAAAATGAGACTATGTAGTGAAGAGAAAAATTAAAAGCACTATATAAAACACTACAACTTATATAGCATTTGTAACAAGTAGAAAGCACATTAAAGTATAATTACTCATATTTTTTTCTTTTTCTCAACTTTCATTAGCATACATTTTATTTTGCTTTGTTTTGTTTTGAATATACTTGCTCCTAGGTTATTTGTATAGAAATAGTGAATGATTGTAGGCAAAGATACTCACAAGAGACTAAGACACCCTAGATAAATTTAAAAGTATATAAAACAGAAAATATTTGCCTGTCTAGTATTGAACTACTAAAGAAGTTATACTGGGAAGTGAATAATTACCTCAAGAAAGTTACAGAATAGTGCAAAAACCTAGAAACACAGGCTTTTAATTTCAGGCTACATTTCCCCTGGGTGTCTTTGTTGTTGGTTTTGTTTCTTACCAATATGAAGGAGGTGGCAGAAAGTCTGATCATTGCTTCCGACAACCTTAGGGATATAGGGAAACCAAAGTTTTACCTCAGTGCAGAAGCCTACATTGCACCCTTCTCCAAAGTTTGAGTCGAAAACTAGAGTAGCATTCTAGCATAGAAATACTTTTAAAAATCCCTTCAAAGAAATGTAGTCTAACATTGGGAAACACTGCTGGCCCAGAAAAGCTCAATTCTTGAAACTGGAATAAAGTTACCCTGCATTGTGAGTCTGTATAGTCATTTGGTAGAAGTAAATGAAAATCCTTTCTGGGGTCAATTATAAATATCCTTAATCTTGAGTTATTTCTATATATAATTCTTAAATACCATCTCATGACAATCAATTAAAGATAGTTTGTAAAAAAGAAAGCAGGACATGCCAGGCTCGGTGGCTCAGCCTGTAATCCCGTGCCTTGGGAGGCTGAGGTGAGTGGACTGCCTCAGCCCGTGGGATCGAGACCTGCCTGGGCAACTAGGTGAGACCTCATCTCTACAATAAATCAAAAAATTAGCCGGATGTGGTAGCGTGCACCTGTAGTTCCAGCTACTTGGAAGACTGAGGCGGAAGGATCGCCGGAGCCCAGCAGGTCGAGGCTGCGGTGGCCAGGAGCGGCTACTGCACTCCAGTCTGGGTGACAGAGTGAGACTCCAACACCCCAACACCAAAAAAAAAAAAAAAAAAAAGAAAGCAGAACAAGAAAGATACTTACCATTAAGCCTTTTTTTTCTAGTTTACTGACTCAAACTAGGCAATTATATTTCGGTTTTCTAGAACTCTATATCTCCAGTATCCTTCCATACATAAAGTTCCTGCATAATACTATTATTAAAATACTAACATAGCATAGTTTGCTTGAGTGATGAAAGTTTATTTATGTTATTGTGAGAGGGTATGTGGTAGCTTCCAGGTGAACTCCTAGTTGGAAGAGAGGGGTGGACAGTGGCTTGCACGTACAGGTCATAATCCATTTCAGGAGTTATTGTTCACATCAGTAAGTATTTAAAATAAGTCCTCTTTTGCCACAATCTATAGAAATTCCACAATTCAATGCAAAGAGATCATGCACTTTAAGAATACATCACACAAACATCTAAATAGAAAGAAAAAATCAGCCATAATTTAATCAGCATGAAAGGAAAAGAATCACAAATCTTAGAAATACCATAGACACATATTATACTTATAGAGGATGAATAATAAGATACTTGCTGGTTCCTGGTATGACATGATATGAGCCCTGATATAAGAAAATGATATTTCAGCAGAGTGTGAAAGAATAAACACATATAATAAACAGAAAACAATACCAATCTGGATTTACAAAGAGGATTTTAGATTAGACAGAAGAGAAAATACCCCATCCACAATGGACATTAAAAGTAATTATATTGAGAAAAGTATGAAAGCGTACTGAGTTTCAGTTTATTTTCATAGAATTAATATCAATATTAAATTACTTCAGGGTAAATACAGAAAAATTGCAAGAATGTAGTTTAGTTATCACCTCTCTTTTACACTTTTGCTTTTATATATTACATATAGTACATTATAAACTCAACAATGTAATTGAGAAACCTAGTAAGAATAAATGATAACACAAGTCAACTGCACAAAGACTACCTGATTTAAAAACGGTCAAATAACATGAATAGACTTGTCTCTAAAGAAGATATCCATATGGCCAATAAGCAAATTAAAAGATGTTCAACATCACTGCAAATGCAAATCAAAACCACAATAAGAAACCACCTTACACCTGGTATGATGGCTACTATCCAGTAAACAAAAAATTACAAGGGCTGTCAATGATGTAGAGAAATTGAAACCTTTGTACATAGTTAAAATGTAAAATGATGCAACTGCTTTGAAAAACAGTATGACACACAAAAATTTAAAAATATAATTACTATATGACACAGTAATTCCACTTCAGGGCCTATCTCCCAAAGAATTGAAATAAGAGATCTTATTCTCTTATTTTACACCCATGGTCATAGTATCATTATTTACAATAGCCAAGGGGAAAGTAGCCCAAAAGTATCCATGGATAGGTGAATCCGTTATAAAAAATGTGGTATATACAATAAATAAAATATTATTCAGCCTTAAAACAGAATACAATTCTGACACATCCCACAGCATTTATGAATCTGGAGGTCATTATTTTAAGTGAAATAAGCCAGTCAAGAATGAATAAATAACATATGATTTCACATGTTACATATATGAGGTTCCTAGAATAATCATACTCATAGACAGAAAATAGAATGTTGGTTCCCAGAAGCTGTGGGAGGGCGTGGAAACTAACGGGACACTGCCAAGGGAGGGGGACACATAACATCTCTAAGGACACATAACATCTGATTCTAAACCAGAGGAAATGAGGACTAGTGGGAAGCCCAGACTTTACCTGCACATAGACCATTTATGTACCTAATCCTGACGGATGCTCCATATATTTAAAATAAAAATAAACAGCACTTTGGAAGGCCGAGGTTAGAGGATTGCCTGAGCCCAGGGGCTCTAGGCCAGCCTGGGCAACTTGGTGAGACCTTGTCTCTACAATATATCAAAAAATTAGCCGGGTGTGGTAGTAGGTACTTGTAGTTCTGGCTATAGAAGAAGACCTGAGCCCAGCAGGTTGAGGCTGCGGTGGCCGTGAGTGTAGCACTGCACTCCAGCCTGGGCAACAGAGCAAGACTCTGACTCAAAAAATAAAATTAAATGGCATAAAATAAAATAACAGATACAGAGCTTTGATTTTACAAGATGAAAAGAGTCCAGGAGATGAACGGAGGTGATGATTGCACAGCAGTGTGAGTGTACTTAATGCCACTGACCCATTTAACAACTGGTTAAAATGGTAAACTCTGTGTTATGTATGTTTCACTGCCGTTTTAAAAAAGAGTAGATGAGGACATGTGGAGATTAGATTTGGACCTTAATCCACACATCCTACAATTTGATGTAGGAGACCTTCTGTTTTCTGCTGTGTGTTATGTAGCACCTGCACAACACCGTAAGGTCCATATCAGCACCTTTTGCTCCTTGTTTCAGTAGCTAGTATAACTTCTGACTAATAATGCTGTCTCTTCTAGAACGCACTTGGGCTGTTTTTTTTTGCTTGGCTCACTGTGACAAAGGCAGAAGTTAAACACCTGCCAGAGCACTTCTCACTGGAAAACTTCCTTATTTTTTGGAATCCACACATTTATGCATATTCAGATGTTTTTGTCAAAGTGGTGATGAGTACTTTCTTCAATTAAAAACTATATTTCTAGCCGGGATCGGTGGCTCAGCCTGTAATCCAGAGCCTTTGGGAGGCTGAGGTGAGTGGATTGCCTGAGCCCGCGCGTTCGAGACCCGCCTGGGCAAGCGAGACTTCATCTCTACAATAAATCAAAAAATTAGCCGGGCGTGGTAGCGCGCGCCTGTAGTTCCAGCTACTTGGAAGGGTGAGACGGAAGGATCGCCGGAGCCCAGCAGGTCGAGGCTGCGGTGGCCGGGAGCGGCCACTGCACTCCAGTCTGGGTGACAGAGTGAGACTCCAACTCAAAAAAAACAAAACAAAACTATATTTCTAATCCAAATCTTAGAAAAGTATGTCACTTATTTGCAGGATTAATATACTCAAGATAAATACAAAAAATAAAAAGTTAACTAGAAGACACTTATTTGTAGCATTTAACAATTATTTTGACTCATGCATCATCAAGCTGCATTTAGCTCATAGTGTATTTGAATGATGATTAATAAGCCAATTAATACTGAAATAGTATGACTATTTCTTCCTTCTGATAAACAGTGACATGGAAACAATATTATAGTCTTATCCTCATGTGAAATGGAAATTTAAACTAATTTTAATTTTTTATTATCAGAACTTTGAGTAGCATAATTTAAATAATAAAATCAGAGATACAAATAAAAATATATATTTTTGTAAATGTGATCTTGCTTTCCAAATCAGTAACAGCTTGAGTAATGAAAGATAATTAAATACTGGTGTCTAGAAGCCACAAGTTGCTAAAGTGATTGTTGGACTTTAAGTCATTTTGAAATGACTTCAATAATATTATTGATAAAAAGTATACATTATATGTATATATAAAATGTATATATGCAAACAATAGACATATATATTTGATCTGCTAAGCAAGAGTGAATGGTTCCAAAGTGTTGCATGACCACTCTACAACATGCAACATGTTGTTACTAAAGAAAACCCAATAACTTAAAAAAGATAAGTGACTGACATCTGGGTACAAAATAATATAATTCTTTTTCATGTAAAAAATTTTATGTTGGAAGCACTTGAAAGTGGTGTGTTATTCTTTCATTTATAAATTTTCTGTTGCCTACTCTTTTTAATTAAAACAAGGAGAATGTTGATTAGCAGGTAAGCAATTGAATAGATCAGTAACTTTTAAATTACAAGTTTTACAAATAAAGGAGAAAGATTTGATTGAGAATGACTATGGATAAGTTTACTTTAAGTCAAGTGGTTATGAGGAGTCTTTTTTAGAAAATAACATTTAAACTGACACCTTGTGTATGAGATATTGCAGAGGCAGAAAGAACAGCCAGTACATTGAGGCGGGGAAAAGTCCAGTCCATTTGTATTACAGAAAGTAAGCCAATGTTATTGCACATGTTTATCATGAGGATACAGGATGAAAGTGAGGTCGGAGATACAGACAGAAGTCAGATCATAATATTCCACAGTAAAGGGTTAGCTGTCTGGGAATCTGAGTTAGGTAATAATAAAAGAATGGACCAATTAGCAGTGGAACCTGAGGTTGAAAAGTCCCTCTATACTGAGCTATCATAATGAATCAACACTAATAAGCAGTAGAAGCCGATCAGGCAAGTATGGAGAATGGACTGGACACCAGTGAGAATTAAAGACACCATGAAATCTAAGCCAATGTACAATAGAGAAAGATGGCTTGTGTGGCATGTCCTTAGATCCTCATGTGTCCTGTCTGGTTTGGTTTTCTAATTTTAATAATCTTGGGTCATCATGATATTAAACGTTTACCTAGGTATACCACATATGGCACAAGACAGGAGTAGGAAGGGGCACCCAACACTTGGGAGGCTGCAAAGAGGATGAGGAAACAAGCAAGCCTAAGAAGAAAATGCCAGAAAGATAGAAGCTGTAAAAAAGTTTTGTCATGGGAGCCAATAAAAACATTCTTGAAATAAATAAAGCCCCAGATTACAGATTAAACTGTCAAAACCTTATCAGGAAAATAAACAACAATGAGGAAATTAGGAAATTAGGTGGTAGATGATACGAAGAAAAGAAGATGATAAGGTGACTTCATCTGATGGAAAATATTAAAGGAGAAGGATTCATATCACAGCCTGAAATGAACAGCTTGGAAACCAGCAAGCTTCAATGGACTGTGGATTCCTAACATGCAGTGAAAGAACACATCGGCATCCTGGCACATGATCCAAGAAGATAAAAATAATGTATTGTTTATTGACCACACACTTTGGACAAGACATTTTGCCTTGTGATCTTTTTAACTACAAATGTTCTAGAGCTCAATTTATCAGCCATGTGCTGTGCCCTTGGACAATTTACTTTCCCTTTGTGTTTCCATAAACTAATTGTAATGTGGGGTTGATATCAGCTTCTACCTCGTAGGATTTTGGTGAGGTTTAACTGTGGCTGGCACACAATTAGTACACCATAAATGTTAGCCATTATTATTATTATTTCTTTATAGTCATAGAAATCTTACTAAATAAGAAGTATCATTTTGATTTTATAGATGAGGTAAAAAGAAGCTGAGGAAAGCTAAGCTGTCTTGCTGCAAGCCCCACTGGTGCATGGTAGACGAAGATTAAAATCTCAGTCCTTCAGTTCAAGAGCCCCTGGTCTTGCCTCTGTGCCTTACTTTCCAAGAGAAAATTGCATCATCTCCTCAGTTGTAATGACTCATGAGGTACATAGCATTTTAAGATGAGAGAAAATTTTTTCCTTCAAAGAAAACTGCTAAGAATTGTTCCAGGTGGTAATTCCACAACCAACCAAGTAAGCTACTGTGTGCCCAGTTCTGTTCTAGCTTAGGGAATACAATGCAATGATCAAAATACCAACCACAGAGATTAAATATCAAAGCTAAAGTCAGTAGGAGAAGAGATTTACTCTCTTTTAAGAGGCATCACTGTGGTGAATTTATTGCACTTGACAGTCTGCTTCAGAGTCTTTAAAATTTTGTCAATATCTCAATAGGAGACCTACCTATCGGGGGTAAACTAACATTGACCAAGACTCTGAAAACGTGTTCAAATCTGTCTAAATTTTAAAGGAAATTTGTTTGAAATATTAAATGCACCTTTACAACAAACTGCTCTTAGCTATTTACATCAGAGGTTTAAATTAGAATGAGAAAAAATGCAATTGTTATGAATTGTATACTATAGTTCTTCAATGCTCTCTCTTTAAGAGAAAAAGATATGATCCATTCTATGGAAAATGTCTGGATAGTCAAGCAGGGCCCTTAAAATTTTACTTTGTATTTATTGTTTTGTAACAAGACATTTCGGAAAAAAAAGTACAGGTTTCTTGAAAGTTCAGTTATGCATAAATTTAAAGAGATCTCAACATAGCCAACACATATAAATAATAATTATTAAATAATTGTAGAGAAAGTGATTATACTCATTAAAAATCTAGGCACATGATCACAAAATATATTTTGAAACAAGTCAGAAACTATGACTCTAATAACATTTGGTTGGGAATTTAGCACAGAAGGAAGCCAAAGAGCCAAACCATCATACAGCAATGAAATTTGTACAAAATGTTAATGACTCAATTAGTTAAATGCAGAAACAATTTTGAAAATTCTATCCTGACTTAAAAATCAAGGTGTTAGTCATCAAACACTTGCTGGGTGACAGGCTGTTTCTGGCAACACAACAAAACCTACAGACATAGCATTTTATCATGAATCATTGATCATAGTTACAGCTCACATGAAACAATATTTTTATGGCCATAAGAATTAAACTGGGAGATGCAATAGCTCAAATGCTTTGATTTTTCAGAAATGGGTGGTGTAGAAAGAAATATAAATTTTAAGCACCAACATTGAACTAAGCAATGTACTTGATACTTGAAATATATTAACTCATTTCTATATGTTGGATGTACAAAAATTTATTTACTGATACATAATATTTTACATATTATATGGTACACATGAGTATTTTTTACATTCATATGATGTGTAATGATCAAATCAGGACATCTGAGATATCCATCATCTTGAGTATTTACCATTTTTATGTGTTGCAAACATTTCAAATTTTGTCTTCTAACTACCTTGCAATATATAATACATTGTTGCTAACTATAGTCATCTTGCTCTGCTGTGAAATATAACTTATTTCTTCTGTCTAAATGTTGTCTGTACCCATGAATAACCTCTCTTCCTTCCACAGGGAAAATAATAATTTCAAACGATTACCTGCACTTGCATGTTTATTGATGCACTATACACAATAGCAAATACATGGAATCAACCTAAATGTCCATAAACTGATGAATGGATAAAGAAAATGTTGTGTGTGTGTGTGTGTGAATATATAAACATATATATATTCATATACATATATATTCACACACACACAAACAAAGAAATACTATTTGGTCATAAAAAATAATGAAATTATGTCATTTGTAACAACATGGATGAAAACAGAATTCATTATGTTAAGTGAAAAAAGCCAGATGCAAAAGACAAATATCACGTGTTATCACTCATATGTGGGAGCAAAAAAAGTTTATTTCATGAAGGCAGACAATGAAGTGGTAGATACTAAAGGCTGAGAAGGCTGTGTAGATATACAAAAAATTTTAATATAAGAATAACCTATACCAAGTAGACGTTTTCTATAAAATGAGATGTAATTAAACACACAATTATTTAATATTGTAGAGGTTATGTGAAAATTTGGATTTAGTTAAAAAATGTTAGATTTTTATCTGAAAATGTTAGTTGATTATTTTAGATATTGGCTAAAATATTAATTACCTGCAGAAACTGTATTTCTAGAAGTTACATAGAAAAACATACCTCCCTCAATTAAACGAAGAGAAGACATCTAAATATCAGAAGATACCAAACTTTTACTCTGAGATATTAATCTAAATGATCATTAATCTAAAAGATAATTTTTTAAATTTTAAATAGATTATATAGAATAAATCTATTTTTACAGGTTTTTTTTGTTGAATGCTGTTAGTAAAAGAACATGCACTGATCTTTATCCTTCTTTGTTAAAGACAACAGTCATACAGTTCTAATGAACATGGATTTATTTTCTGTTTTCTTCTATATTGAAATATAAACTGCTAACTCTGAGTAGTCTGGCAATAAAACATTTCCAGAAGCAAAGCACAGTCTATACAATTCAAATAACTCTCTTATGGTTGCTTTTAGAAATACTGAACCCCCCAAAATTACATTTTTTTCTATTTCTTTCAATATATTAGTGAGTTTACATACATCAGTTTTATCTAATTGAGAAGTCAGTATATAAAGCAATTAATTACAGACTAAATAATACCAACTTTACTTTTCCCTTTTCTGATTTTCACAGTTTGACAGTGAGCCATTTGTTTTAAGTTAGGTAATGTACTTTTATCATTTAATGTAATCTTTATTTAATGTACACAAAAACCTTCTCCATCTATGTCATTAAGAAAAATAGTGAGTCAGTTTGCAGGCAAGGTTGGCTAAAACAAAGGACCATTAAAAACATAATACACATGTCTTATACACATTTTAATTTGAAATATGTGGATATACTTTAGTTTCAGATGGAGACTTTTTCTAGGTTAAGAAATTGAAAACCCTCGAACATCTAGGCATAGATTGAACATATCTCAAAATGGTGAGAGTCACTTACGAGAAACCCACAGCCAGCATACACCTAAACAGACAGAAATTGGACCCATTTCCCCTGAAAACTGGAAAAAGACAAGGATGTTCACTCTCACCCCTCCAATTAAACATAGTTTTGGAAATCATAACTAGAGCAATGAGAGAAGAGAAGGCAAGTGGGGGTATCCAAATAAGAAAAGAGGAAATCAAGTAAACCCGTTTTGCAGACTAAATGATTCTATACCTAAAAAATCCAAGGAAATCTGTCAAAAACCTCCTTGCATGGATAAAGGACTTCAGCAAAGTCTCAGGGTATAAAATAAATATGCAAAAGACAATTGTATTTCTATATACCAATAATAAATAAACAGAAATCTAAATAAAAAGCACAATCCCATTCACAATAGTCACAAAAAAATGAAATACCTGGCATCTTCCTAACCAGAGATGTGAAAGCCCTTTACAATGAAAATTTAAAAACACTGCTCAAAGAAATCAAAGATGACACAAACAAAATACACAAAATATTCCATGCTCATGGGTTGGAAGAATCAACATTGTTAAAAGTCCAGTCTACCTAAAGCAAAAAAAAAAGATTTAATGCAATACCCATCAAATTATCAGCAACATTCTTCTCAGACCTAGAAACAACAATACAGGAATTCATGTGGAAACATAAACAACCAGGAATAGCCAAAACAATCTGCAGAAAAAACAAAAAAGTAGGAGGTATCATACTCCCAGACTTTAAACTTTATTATAAGCTACAATAATGAAAACAGCCTGGCGTTGGTACAAGAACAGACATATAGACCAATGGAACAGAATTGAGATTCCAGAAGCAAAACCTCAATTTCTCTACCAACTTATCTTTGACAAAGCTTCCACCACCACCCCTGAGGAAAGGGGAACCTATTCAGTAAATGGTGCTGAGAAAACTGGCTGACCACAGGCAGAAGATTCAAGCAGGACCCCTACCTATCCCCATTCACAAAAATCAACTCTAAATGGATCAGAGACCTAAACATTTAGAAAATGCAGGAGACACCCTTATGGAATTGGAACTGGCAACAAATTCCTAATCAAAACCCAGAGTGCCCTTCAAACTGACAAGCTTCTACAAAGCCAAAGAAACCATCAAGGGTGCAGGGAGACAGCCCACAGACTGGGAAAAAATATTTGCCAACTCTGTGTCTGACAAAGGCCTAACTAACATCTAGGATCTATAAGGAACTCAAACGTGCTGAAAAGAAAAAAACAAACAGTCCCATTACAAAGTGGGCAAAAGATATGAATAGACAGTTCTCAAAAGAAGATGTATGAGCAGCCAACAGATACATGAAAAATGTTCAACCTCACTAGTCATCAAAGAAATGAGAATTAAAACTACACTGAGATATCACCTAACTCCAGTCTGAATGGCCATCATCAATAATTCAAAAAATGACAGATGCTGGAGAAGATGTGCTGCAAAGGGAACACTTCTACACTGTTGGTGGGAATGCAAACTAGCACAACCTCTGTGGAGAACAATGTGGCAATTCCTAAAAGTTCTAAAAATCGACCTTCCATACGACCCTGCAATCCCCCTACTGGGAATATACCCAGAAGAACTCAAATCACTCTATAAAAAGGATACTTGTGCATGTATGTTTATGGCAGCATTGTTCATAATACCAAGAACATGTAACCAACCGTGCTGCCCATCAAAAGAGGACTGGATTTAAAAATTGTGATACACAATTGAATATTACACAGTCATAAAGAAGAACAAAATCATGAAATTCACAGCAACCTAGATGGACTTAAAGTCTATAATACTGAGTGTTCTTTCACAGAAGCAAGGAAGTGAGTATCACATGCTCTCACTCAGAAGTCGACCTTGAACAACTATCGTAATCTTATAAGAAAAGGATTGACAATAGCAGGAAACTGTGGGGGGGGGGGTGTGGTGGGATTGGCAGTTGTTGGAATCTGCTTGAGGAAGGGAGGGCACACCTCATCAGCAAGGGTACCTGTATAATGAATATTTGTATACTTAACCCTAAATTGTACTCCACAATTTTAAAATAACAAATTTAAAAGTTAAAAAAATGCTGGTATATATAATCTTTTCAAGCACAAACTACATATGTAATGTGCCAAAGCTTCTTTCACGTAGGCATACATTTTAAAACATTTGATAATCTATTTGAGTATAAAATATTATTAGACTATTCTGATGTTCAGGCCCATGTATGTGCTTTTATTTATTTTTAGCAAGTACTCATGTAATATTGTTACCTATTTAAGCTTGTGATCCTCTGCATTAACAGATTATGTTAAGAAATTATATGATTTTCATACCTGCACCCAACCTTAGATGTGTTTCTGACTTGGACCTCATATGCTTGACTAGGTTTTTGAAAGTACCAGATTTGTAGTCAAAATAATAATTTTATATGTGTAGCTATAAAAAAGTAGGAAATTAGAGATGTGGTCTAGCACTGTCATAACAAAATTAACTAGTCTTCTCCATGTCTGAAGCCAGTATAATTCTACAGAATGATTCAGTTATCTTATACCTTGCCACACAGTGCTTGCTTTACTTTAAAATAGTTAATTATCCTTCTCTGTCTGATAAGCCTAAATCAGCTTTCAGAACTCATTTCAAGCTGTCGTCACTTGTGTAGACTTATTTGTGCTTCTTTACTCTTTCCAATATTAGTCCATATCTCTTTGTATAAACTTTTGCCATAATAACTGCCATTTTATGTAAATCACTTCTGTCAAAAAACATTTATTCCAAGAAAATGTGTAACAGAGAAATGAAGATCACCTTTGATGACCCGCAAAGATACTGACATACAGTGGGTGCCCAAGAACTGCTTATTTTAACCACACAAAGATGTTCAGTCACAATGGGTATGAGAATCTGAAATCATTTTTGAGCCTCATTAAGGTCACATTCAATAGCAGAGAATGGGGGGCTTTTAACTCACCTTTAATTAGTTATTTATCTGCCTTCTCTAAACCACAACTAATGTCTTTCAGTTGTCCTTAACTATTAGGAAAAAAAATGTGCGAAACCAAAATAATGAGAAATAATATAACATTATTCATATACTGATACTCAAAAGCACAAATATAGTAAATTTCCTAAATTGTAAATGACAGAAAGCACAATAGCCCATCAAATAAGAAACAACATGAAACGTGGCATTAAATAACACAAGCCATAAAAATTGTGAAACATACATATTTGATTTGCCCCCTAAAAATTAAGCTTCTCAAATCCTACTTCAAAATCAAAGACATATAACCAAAGCTAAGCAATGTGTACAACCATATGGATACAATTAACTTTGTCCTATCAGATTGTGCTTTTCTCTGCTAATACCTAACAAAAAGTCCAGGATATTCCTGTTGCAAAATAGCCTGTTTCTTGATCTTTGTTCCCATCGCCTTCTCATCCAAACCCATGCTCAAATAGGTGCCATGCCCCAGGTTCCTGAAGCTCTGCTCTCCAATTATACATAAAGCCAAAAAGAATATATCTACTTAGGACAAAAAAGAAACGTATGGGGATTTCATCGGGAACAATCATAGCCAGGTTAATCAGGTGCAGTCTTACTATCAAAACTTCAGACACAGACCCTAAAGCAAACTCAGATTTGGGGCTCTTTGATGATTAGTTAGATTCAGAGCTTCCAAGGCCAGAGTCTGAATTAAAACGGTGTCTGCAGAGAGGAAATGAGGTCAGGGTCACCAGGGATCATTGCTGAGTAGTCTAAGCAAGCTCCAGGTTGCAAGAAATAGTGACAAGCAGTAAGAAAAAGTCATTTTAAATAATTAGCCTAAAGCACCAGTAACACACAAAGAATTCCTGGGAACATTAGCAAAATCTTGGTGCCTAAAATTTTCTTCTCTTAAAATGAACTCATTTCATATATACAAAATTTTTTAAGCTAATTATATTGTGATTATACAAGTTACAAATCCTTTGAACAAGTGAGGAAAATGAAACACAGAGAAGTAAAATAACTTATCAAAAAACAAAAAAACAAAACAAACAAACAAAAAAACCAATGGTTAATAGATGCTGAAGGTGCCACACAGGCAGCTTGTTTCCAGAGCCTACACAGTTCTTCCCAATGCTATGTCATATATAACTGATCTAAATGGTACAAATCTACTCTTGTGTGCTTCTCTTGCATTAGGCACTGTAAGATTGGTAATAGGTACCTGGTGAAACACACACCTTGCCTTATAACAAAATAGAGGGGAAGAGAGTTTGGAAGGGGAGCAAAAACTAAATGGAGTAGAATGGTTTCCAAAATCCAATTACTTAATGAGACAAAAAATGCATGATTAACTTTGTTTTTTATAGATAAGTAGCATAAAACAGGGAAGAATGTCACCATATGGACCTGGATGTAAGCCATATATTGTTAAAGCCTTGGAGATTAAAAAAAAAAATCAAAAAAAAAAAAAAAAAAATCCTGGAGATAAAAAAAAAGCAACCACCTTTAAATTAAATATTTTTGCTATTACGATAGTTCCATAAATTAAACTAAGAAACTCTCTTAATATGAACTCAAATTTTCATTAACATTCAAATATGCTAACATGGATGACTAGAGCAGAATGCAAAAAGTGGTCAAATATCTTAAACCCCATTTCTTCTAATTTCAAGAACAGGTGAAGAATTGTTTTTAATGGAGAGCCAATTTATTCTAAATAGAAAAGAGAGGTAATTATCATTTACACTTATGTACCTATAGAATACAACTTATACCTAAAATAAACCTTAGAGAGTCAATGCCCTACTTGATACAGATGAGGATATTGAAACTAAGAAAGGTTAATTGACTTCCCAAAAGTCTCATAGCTGATTAGAAATGAACCAGGGTTTGACTTTGTTTTGTGTCAAGAGTGCACATCAGAAGAAGAGCTTCTTTAGAGCAAAACCAATTGCCGCACAAAGAGAGAGAGAGAGTGGCACACACACAAAAAGATAAAGCAAGCATAAATTGAAACAAAACCCCCTTACAATGTAGAAGTTGTTAAAGAATGCACATTTGCTCCAAGGTGCAACATTTTAAATAAAAGATTGTTTTATTCATAAATTTTCTGTAGTCTTATTCGATCACTGTACACATACTAATTATAAAGCAATATTACTGGTTGGGAGGATGGCAGCCGAGCCAGTCGGACTATGTGAGTCCCCATGTAAGTGAAAGAGTGTATGGAAAATTTTGTGTATGTGCCGGTGAGTGAGTGGGTGTGTGAGTGGCTGACTGAGTGAGTTTTAGGGAGCTAGTGGCCGGGGCTCTCCTGGGGCAGTGGCTAGTGACACAACCACTGAGCTTGGACCTTAGTGACTCCCAGGACACAAAAATCAAGTGCCATTTTCTTTTTTTTCTTTTTGTTTTTAAATCAACAAACCCTACCTGGGAAGAAAATGCTGTGAAAGACAGGCTAAGTGGGGGCTCATGAGCAAATGGCCAGGCTCCTAGTGCAACAACTGGTGCTGCAGCTTCTCTGCCTTGTCCCTGGTTTGTCCCAGGTCCAGGAAGCTGAGAGCCATTCTTTTTTTAAAGATGAACAAAAATTTTTCTGTCAAAAAGTGGTGGGGAGAAACCATCGCCCCAGACTGTCCCTCAACATTGAAGCAGGAGAGAGACGGCCGGCTCCTGGCTTTGCCTCACCACTTCAGCACCTGGCAGGGGCTCTGACAGGGGCTGTGGAGGGAGTACAGAGGCAAGTTCCCATGGAAGAGGACAACAGAGCCACCCTACCACCATCTTGAAGGCGGGACAAGAAAGTGCTCTGACTTGCTCACCATGGAGCAACAGACCCGATCTCTGTGACTGGCAAATCAACTACTCAGGGCTTGATCGTGGCCCAGAGGGACTATCTTTTTTATTTTTTTATTTTTTGGCGAGTTGGAGTCTCTTCCATCACCCAAACTGGAGTGCAGTGGCCGTTCCCGGCCACCGCAGCCTCGACCTGCTGGGCTCCAGCCATCCTTCCGCCTCAGCCTTCCAAGTAGCTGGAACTACAGGCACGTGCTACCATGCCCGGCTGATTTTTTGATTTATTGTAGAGATGAGATCTCGCCAGGTTGCCCAGGTGGGTTTCGAACCCACAAGCTCAGGCAATCCACTCACCTCAGCCTCTCAAGGTGCGGGATTACAGGCTGAGCCACCGAATATGGCGAGACTATCTTGAGAGTACAAACTTCAGAGGGACCTGATGAGTGTTGAGTTCCAGGTGTGCCACCCCTTACCCTGATCCAGCCATGGGACAAAGGTTGTGGCCAGAAAAGGATGAGGAAGAACTCCAAAGAGATCAGTGGTGAGTCTGGGGTTGACCCAAACCCCCTCATCCTCTGCAATCCTTAGAACGTCAGACCCACAGCTGGGCCACGACTGAAA
>CAUYQG010288919.1:0-13360 GCA_963574415.1 Tarsius wallacei
GCCTGTAATTGGCATTTAAAGCACCAAGTCCGGGAGAAAAACGGGGTTTAGGGTTTTTGTAATCCCCCTAAACTGTCTTTGTTCGAAATCTCCACAGATACAAGTCTGTTAAGAGTAAATATTTGTGGATTGATACAACCACATTTCCCCCCTGCAAGCCAAATCTGGAAGAGAAGAAAAAAAAAAAGAAAAAAAAAAAAAAACCCGGCGCCCTCTGGCCGAAGCGCAGGAGGGAGGGGGCTAAGGTGGCCCCGAGCGTCCGCGCGGGGATCTTGGCTTTCGGGCCGCCTCGCTGCCTCCAGGAGCTCAGGGACTTTGCACATTTCCCAGGCGGGAAAAAGGTCTTAGGTTCTTTCCCTCCCTACCCCCCAATTTTCTGTTCCCTCAATAAACAAACCTCCCGAACCCGCCGCTTTGGGGCCCGCCCGAGGGGGTCGGCGGAAGGGCTTGGGGAGGGGCGAGGGCTCTGCTCCACATCGAACGAAAATGCGAGCCCTCCCCGCCAGACTCGGGCTTCGAAGGAAACGGCTCCTTCTGGGGCCGCGGGAGGCCCCACCCTGCAGGGCGCTCTAAGCCCAGCCCAGGAGAGCCCCTCCGAGCCACCTAGGGTCCGCGAGACGCGAAGAGGCCCGAAGGCTGCTGCGGGGCCCCGGGCTCCCGGCTCCAGCCCAGCCCGTCCCGGATCGGATTCCTTCATAAATCAGCGGCTGGGTGAAAGGGCTGCGCTTTAGAAAGGGCAGGACCGTGTGCGCGTATTAGAACGCGCGGTTCCCAAATCCGGGCTAAACCCCTGGTGACACCGAAATTCATCAACCGCCGCTGGCGCCCGCGGCTCGGCCAGGAGCCCAGAAGCCCGTACACGGTGGTGTCCACTCCCAGGAAGGACGAACTGGAACAGGAACCGCCGAGAGGTGAGCCTGGAGGGGCTTGCGGGCGGAGGCCGCTGAAATCGCCCCGCCCGTGCGCGCGCCGGGCAAGGCAGTTATTCTAACCTTTTTCCTCCTCTGGCCAGGGCTGGCCCTACAGGGGACATTCAGCGCGGAGAGGTCAGTGACACCCCGCCTTCCAGCCTTGGGGAACTGGCTCCCCCCCACCCCCAGCCCTTTCCAGCTGGATGCTCCAGGGAGGCTCACAGCAGTCCAGAGTGGGCATTTGGGGCTTCCAGAGGGTCAGGACAGGAGGGCTTTAGGATCACATCCAGCTTTGGGAATTAGACTCGCCTGGAGGAAAATCTACTGCAGAGTAACTTTGGACCTGGGGGAAGCTGTCCAACCTTCTGGGCTTCAGTTTCCTCACCCATACACAGCTGGAGCAGCGAAGTCAGTGAGCTTTACAGGCGCTCTAAAACGCCAGTGCCAGTGCCTCTCCCTTCCAAATGCAATACTGGAGCCTGCCCCACTGGCCAGTAAGGCTCTGCTCCTGCAAGCTCACATCTACACCCACCTTGCTTAAGAGTCTTTTGGTAGAAATGCGATCTGCATGCCTCAGTAGTAGTGGGGTCCCAGCCACAGGCCACCCTTACCTCCAAGGAGCTGCCTTTGACAGCCATACCTGCCCTAGTTCCTTTCCCAGGGAAAAATAAAAACAGAACCCAGACCTGGGTGAGGAGCAGAAGGGTGGCAAGGTCCTTCTGGGAGGCCTATCTAGGAGGCTGCACTTTCTGGGCCTCCCATGCTGGACAGACCATGCATTCCTGCCAGGCAGAACTGCCGTCGGCTCACTTCCTGGCAGGCAGGAAGGAAGAAAACATACACTGAATGCCCAGTGCAGTCTGGCACATTTGGGTTTGTTCCACTTTATTCTCAGAGCAACACTGTGAGATGGGAATTATCACTCCCGATCACAGAGGAGGAAACTAAGGTTCAGGAAGAGCTATCAGTCCTGCCCTAAAGGCTCTTGCGTGTCACTGGAAATGGGGATGTCCCAGATCCCCATTCTGTAATAGTGAACAATCTTGTTCTTCCTTTGAGAAAATGTGCCCCACCCAGGGCCCCTCCACTTGGAGGAGGTCACCTCAGAGCACCTTGGCCCTCTCGACCTCCACAGGCTTAGGCAGCTCAGTCCTGGGCTGGTGCCCACACTCCAACAGCTCAGTAACTATAGCAATCCAGGAATCACATGACAAGAGTCGCTGAGTCCCCTTGGAAAGCAAGAGGCGGGAGAAGGGGGAACAGCAGTCACACCCAACTTGTCCCAACCCAGTGCTGCTCCTCCCCTCCTGTCATTGCTGCTGAAGCTCCCAGGGAGGTGCCTGGGGGGGGGGGGGCGCCCTGGCAGCCCTGTGTTCCAGCATGTTCAGCTCATCTTTCTTCAGCTACCTAGCATCTCAGTGGTCTCCTCAATCCTACCATCCCAGTGAGCACCTCTGTTGCTCTGGGTGGCCATGAGAGCCCTCCCCAGCTGGCAGCCTCCCCGCAGTTCCCGGGGAAGCCTCTCACAGCACAGGCTGGCCAGGAAGCAAACATCTTTGTTTCTTCTGGAACCAGGCTCCAGGAACCAGGTTTTTCCTTCAGCAACACTTCCCCCCATTTCACCAAGTGCCAGGTCAGCCAGGTGCTCTGCCATCAGCCAGGATGCTCGTCTAGGGCTGGTCCGAGCCAGGCTCCCAATTGAGACAAAGCCCCCCTACAAATGTGCCCACACACTCTCGGATCCCCAGAACCCTCACCCCCCTTCAGGGCCCCAGGGTCAGCAGGGCAGGCCCGGCACTGCCAGTCAAGAAGCTAAACAGAAATGGATACAATATTGTCCAGGGAATAACAAAGGAAGGGACCACGCAGAAATTTATTTGTACTGATCAGGAGAAGCAAAGGTAAAGGGCATCGAGGAAGTGCTGTCAGCCAGGCCTGAAACCCAAGAAAGTTGCCATTCTGAACACAGTGGCCCCTTATACCCCACCACTCCATGCGGCAGCAGTAGTTAAAGCAAACACAGGCCCTTCACTGCCCCGTCAGTTACACCTTCCCCCCAAAATTACACAAACTTTGAAACATTTTTCTGAGAGAAGATGGATGCTTCAGGAGACTTGAGGTCAAGGCTAGGCTGTTTAAAGTATATTATTAACAAATAAACATTTACTGCAAAAAAAGAGAGAGAGAGAAAAACCCTATAGGCCACCGGGGAACCAAATCATGTTGCTTTTGGCATCAAATAACAGGAGACATTTATGACATGAATGGAGAACACCAGCCGGTCGATGAAATGGCAAACGTCTGCCACTTTGCTTCCTCTGCCTTCGTGAATCAACTTTTTCAAATATGGTTTTCAGCCGTAACCCCCCCTCACTACACCACCTCCCTCTGACTGTAGTGGCAATAAATGTATATAATTTTGGTTTTGCTCTTTGCTGCCATCATCAGCACACAGTCTGGGTTGAAGAGGACTGGAGGACCTTCCAGCTGGATCAGCCAGAGAGCCAAGGGCCTTGGGTCCTTGGGCACCCCCAACTGACTGACAGCTCACACGTGGCTCCTTGGATGAGTGGACTCCCTCCCCCAAGCTGAGGCTTGATTGTGGTGTCCAACAAATTGGAAGTTATAACTCATGTCGTTGAGAGCATCCTCCTAATGATGCCAAAGTAGGAATGGGGTTTTTTCTTCCATTTCTTTTTTAGAAACTCCAGAGCCACAGGACAGAGGACCCTCCTTGGGGGAAGCACTGCCAGCTGCCCACGGGTGGAAATCTCACCAGGCCACCAAGCTAGGGCTGGAAGGCCCTTCTGACCTCCTGGAATGGTGTTTCTCGATCTTTTAAACCTCATCTTCCTTCTCAGAAACATACAAATCCCTAGATTTTCCCCACAGCTCTCCCCCCCCATATCCTCTTTTCTAAATCACCATCAGCTTCAGAGATGTTGGCTTAGCTTTATTTTCTGTTGTTTCAATCACAAAAAACAAGAAGCAGTTTTTCAAATATGAAATTATATTGAATAAGCTTTTTCAACCTATGTGCAGACCCTGGATATGCTGATTGTTTCCCAGTGGAAAAATTCTTGCTCTGGCCCTGAGGAGAACCAGACCAGCACATGCCAGGCCACCCTGCTGCAGCCCTTTTTGATAATGCACACTCACATGATGAGAAGGTTTTCCACTTCTCTGAAAGTGCAGGAGAGGATAACAGATTCCTTGGAGAGTGGAATATTTACTGAAGGTTCACCAGGTGCCCTGTGTAATCCTTACAACCACCCTGCAAGGTCATACCATTCCAGTTTGTTGATGAAGACGCTGCAGCTCAGAGAGAGGCAGTCATTTAGCTAAGATCACATAGCTGCTGAGTCTTGGGGCTGAGAGGCAAACCTAGGTTTGACTCAGAGTCTAAAGCCCTTTTTGTGGTAAGAGAGGCAGGGCCCTCACCCCAGGGTGCCCCTCATGCTGCCTGCATGGAGAGGTGAATGGCAAGGTCTGTATGCCATGGGACCTGAGTATGTGACCTGTTGGCAGTCTGGTGTGTGTCACTGGAGGGAAGGTATTCTCTGCCATGCTGATGGCGATAATAGTAACAGTAATTTCCATAGTATTAATAACACGTCAGGCAAGATGCCAGGTCCTTCGGGGGCACCTTATCTCACATCCTTAGAATACTTCCCCCCTGCTAGGCAGGCCCCCAATATACGGAGGAGAGTCAGGTAGGTGCCAGTGCTGTGTGGTCCCTGAGCCTGGCTCCAACAGACAGTGCAGGAGGGAGTTGAGAGTCGCCAATCACATACCCCAAAGGAGATCCTCACATCCTGCTTCCCCACTCGAGAAAAATTCGGCAAACAAATAAGGCCACGCCAACCCAGAGCCTGGGGAATAGAGGGTGAGGCAGGAGTCACTGTGAATAATGCCTTCGTTCAACATAAGATGACTGCAGCGTAAGGAAGGCCTTTGCTTACTCTCTTGCCCTCAGCCAAGGCGCTGGGGTTAAATGGAGGAGTGCCCTCCAAAGGACCAGGGGGTCCCCAGACTTGGGCTGGCAGAGTGAGCCCTTTGGCCTTTGGGCCCTCAGGGAGAGCACCACAGAGGCCTTTTTGTAACGCAAAATTCTGGCTCCTCCTCCCAAGCAGACCAAGCCTTCTACCCCAGGTTGCAGGCAGGGGTATCTGCAGCCCTGAATTAGTCTGATGGGGGGGCATACTAGTTGGGGTACCCACTAGGGAAGGGGGTGCTGCTGGGAAGCGGCACCCTGCAGGAAGACCTATGGGAGACCTTCCAGACTGGGAGAAGCAGCAGCCAGAAAAGGCAGGAGACTGGCTTTGCTAGCCCCCTGAGCCACACCCAAACTCCGGTGCTACTGGGGACGAGAGGGATGAGGAGGAGGGGGGAAGAGGGGGACAGAGGGTAGGATGGTGGGGGGAGCCTCCCAGGAAGGTCTTTCGCCGGTGTAAACACCTCCAAGGAAAGGAATGTGCCGGGAAGAGCACGATTGGGCCATTGGAGCCGCAGCCAGCTGGGGGAAATTTTTTAAAAAACCACCCTAGGACTCAGAGGGCTTTTTGTAAAACTTAACCAAAACCTCTTTGCTCCCCTTCAGCCAAGGTGGGCGCATCCTATCTAGGCAGGCGAGCCCAAAGGGCACCCCGCGGGCTCAGAGGAGCCCCTAAGTCTGTGCTGTACTGCCGAGAGGCTCGGCAGCCACGGCAGGCCCTGCTGGCGGAAGAGCTCAGTGAGTCTTGCCGCCGAGGTGTGAGCCCGCCTGGGCAGGAGCCCCACTCTTCCCCAGCACAAAGGCTTCCACTCGTGCACGACGAGTCTCGGGTCGCCAGACCTGGGAGCTGTATTACAAACGATTAGACTCCATTTTGTGACAGATTTTTGGACTCTCCCACCAACCCTCCCCTCTTCCGGAGCCTCCTCCAGGAATTCGCCACCTCCTCAGGATAAAAACCCTTTCCAGACGAGCGACAGACGGCAAGAAAAGAGAGTTACATAATTCTATGTGGTCAAGCCGCCAAGAAAAAAAAAAAAAAAAAAATTGGCGGGGGGTAATGTGCCCTTTTTTTAAAAAAAAAATGTTCTTGCGTGGAGGCCGCCGCGGTGTTCGAGTTTTTGCGGAGGGTGCGTTTGCTCTGGTTTCTAACCGGGTTTTCTGTCCGAAAAGGAGTCAAGGCTGTTTTGTTTTGTTTTGTTTTTAAGGAGCACCCCCTAAAATTGCATATGGAGAAAAGGGAGACTTCTTGAATTAAGAGTGAGAATGCCCAAACTCTGCGGCTGGTGTTCTGCTTCGCTCATCTAGGACATCCAAGTGGATTTTATCAAATGCTGCTAAATGTACCCCAACGTCAATTAATCACCCCCATGGTGCGTAAAATAACTTTGTGCTCTGGGTGCTGGGATCTTGAAGAACAAATCGAAAGGAAGAAGAGACACTAAAAATGGCAACCTCTTTTTAAGGACCGAGCCCTGCAGCTCCTGGAAGGGTGAGGACACATTATTCAAAAGTTGTGTGTGGTGGGGGGTCTGTTAATTTCTCAATACCACTGACGAACAGACTCGACAAAATCAAGAAGGCACATTTCTACGCCCACTTGCCGGGACTCTTGTCTGAAAAGCTCTCATGCACAGATGAAATAAATATGCATCCACGATTCCCAAATAAAAAATTTGCAAATAAAAATATTTTATTGTGCAAAGAACATCACTTTCTAGTGAGCCCCTGCCTGCCTCGAGCAGTGCTCCGTCTCCCTGTGAAAGGGTACCTGTCCCAGGATTGTCTAGGTAACAACCACCCCAACCACCCGCCCCCAGCACAACTGGTAGGCCGGCCTAAAGCAGATACCTAATTGCCGCTATTGGAAGAAATAGGCGTCGAGGGAGAAGGGGACTATGAGCAGCTAGAATAATGTGCCACCCACCCCAGACTTCAGCCCGGCATGACCCAGGCTACGTACTGGGGACCTGAGTTTCGCCCTGAGCCAAAATTCATTCCCAACACACCAAACTGCACTGAAGAAGCCAACTCTTAGGCAACATTTTCTTTTCCTTTTTAAAGCAGATATATGTTGGATAAAACAGTCACAAATGGTTTTAATGTTTACTTGTTTTGCAGAATGAGGGATTAGCCACTCACCTCTAAGGCAACATCCAGCTCAGATTTTGTGACTTTAACATTCTGTGCCTGAAGAACCAGGCGATATTCTTTCTTCTTTTTAAAGAGAACCTCCACACAGGATTACAAGGGGGAAATATATACAAGAGATTGGAGAGTCTTTCCAATATATTTTTAAAATTTGGAAAAACTGCACAAATGATTGGGAGGCCCATTTCTAATTTTCTGGACCTCCTACCTTCATGTGTAGCTGGGTGGTAGGTGGCACCTCCAAAGCTGAGCTTGGGTTCAGACAAGCAGAGCAAGGCTGGAGTGCAGGGCCTGGAGGGGGGTGTTGGAGGCTGGTGCACCCTTTGGTGGTGCTCCCTGGGCCAGCCCAAAGCCCCCAACCACATCTATCCCAAGCCACTTTCTCCAGCTTATTTGAGCTACTTTATGCCTGGCTTGGCTGACTGGCAGCCTCTCCCTCTTCCACAACTAAAATCCTATCAGTCCAAAGCTGACCAACGGCAGTGTGCTTGAATGTGGGCTGCGTCCTCCAGAGGCGGAGGCCTCAGCTGTACTTGGGACCAGCGAAAGAGCTGGTCCTCTCAACGATCCCAATTCCTACCAAAGAGCTCTCAGTGGGAAGGAAGAGCAAAGCACAAAAAGGAGCTCTGGCCTGGCCCTCCTCTCCAGACCATGGGCACAGCTGGAGACTTTTAGGGTAGAACTCGACTCTTGCAGTCCCACTATTTTCAGCCTCAGCCTAACAGTTGGGCTGCTCCGCTTCCCACTAGGCGCTAGATTTGATGACAATCCCTGGGCCGAGCAGGTAGACTGACCTTTCCCCAGAGGCCAGGGCATACACAGCTCTCTCTGAGCCCCAAACCACATGTGCAGCCTATCCACTCTGCAGCCCCATCTAAGATGGTTTCTGGGTGTCACTAAAAAGTTCTCCTAGGCACGCACTTGCCTCTGCAACACCCACACCTCTCTTTGGGTCGTTGCTCCTCACTGCCTCCTTCCAAACTGCACACCACCAGGCACAAGACCCAGCAGGTCAAAAGAAGAAACGTGCATCTACTCTTATCTGTCCCTAGCCCCTGCCACACAAATGTATAGTCTTAGCTACTGGGAGCTCCAGATTTCAGCTTGCCATCTTTTGAGGTGCTCTTCCTAGATTGTTCTCCAACCAAGGAAAATTATAGGTGCAAAATTCCCACATGGAATGATCTGGGGAAGATGGACACTCTTTTCTCTCCATCAGGGACTAAGAGGGAAGCGGGAAGCCTGGCAGTATGGAGGCCTCCCCAGCTGCTCAGGCCCTTCAGTGTCCAGTACTCCACCTCCCTGCTCCAGGAATCCCAAACCCCCACACCGGCCCTTGGGCTGAGGAAGCACACCACGAGGCCTGTCGCCCTAAAGCACTGCTCTCCTTTGAAAGTCAGTTTTTGGTTCCCAATTCAGGCCCTATTCCAGGACCCAGGCATCAAATCCCCCAGTCGGCCCACGGCCTTGCACCCAGCGCAGGTTTCCGGGACCACAAATGGCAACTGGGGGCCATCCAAGGCTCCCGGGACGCCACCAGTGCCGGCTGGACTGATCCTCCCAGGCCCAAGACGCGCCGCTCGCGGAGCCCTCGGAGCTGCTCGGCCCGGCGCGCAGGGCCGGCGACAGCGCGGGCCCGGCCTGGTAGGGGGCCGGTCGGGCGGTGGCGGGGAAGAAGGAGGACGAGGCGCGCTTACTGTTGGTAGTCTTGTTTGCAGTACAGTTTCCGATCCCGGAAGTAGCAGCTGGTGGTGAGGGCTTGCTGACACGCCGCGCACTGCAAACACTCCTCGTGCCAGGACGACTCGTTGACTCGCATCAGGAAGCGGTCGGAGATGGGCCGCTGGCAGCCCTCGCAGACGGCGGGATGGGGGCAGTCGGAGCCTGCAGCGCACAGGGCGAGAGCCCGGCCATCAGCGCCGCCCGGCCCAGACCCGGCATCCCGGTCGCGCGGTGCCCGCAGCTCCGGGCCCCGAGAGCGAGGGCGGCCCGGGATCGCCGCCCGCCGCCTGCGCTCCCCTGGCCGCCGCGTCAGGGGTTGTGCAGCCCCAGCTAGTTCGTCCCAGTCCACGGGCTCCAGTGCGGAGAGGCCGCGGGCCTCGAGCCCCAGCTCGGCGCTGCGCTGTCCCCTTCTCAGGAGAATCAGCGCTCGATTAAGACAAATGAGAAGGTGCACGGCGCAGGGTAGCCGGTTGGGATCACGACCCGCGAGGTGAGGTTGGGGCGCTTACTGGCTGACACGCCCCACGGTGGCGTTCGCGGTCTTCTGTCCCCAATCTCCCCTAAACCTGTGGTCTGGGTGGCTCGGGGGACATTTTTCTCCTAGAGGCTCTCCCTCCCCGGGTGACCTGGCAAGCTTTCCAAGATGACTACTTGGGTCCTCCATCACCCCTGCCACCCGCCTCCTATCCACTCCCGAAGTGTCAGCTCTAGAGCTTAGGCCCGGAGAAGATGACGGGTGGCGACTGGAGCCGACCTGTCCTCTCGCCTCTTGCGTGATGTGCCTGCGCGCCTCTCGGTCGCCTTAGGATGCCTGCCTAGGCGTGCGTGTTGCTCGTCCGATCACTCCGGGAGTCCTGACTCTGTCACCCCCCACCCCGAGGTACTGCAAATCCATTTCCTTCTCCGTTGGCGCCCGGACGCCCGTGTCCACTGCGGGACAACGCCTCTGTCCCCTGCCCATGACCCCTTGGGCGTTCCGACCCCGCACTCACCCAGCAGCACCCCCAGAGTGGCGGGCCCGGGGCGCAGGGCGTGCTCCTCCATCTTGATGCCGTCCAACATCTTGGCGCAGTCCGTCTGCCCGCGAGGGAAGCACCTCTCCAGCGACTCGGGACCTGTTGCTATATCCATGGGACGCGGGGCGCGCTACGGACCCCGCCGGCTGGGGTGCTTGCCCGCCGGCCCGTCCGCCCGCCGGCTCGCCGCCGCCGCCGCGGCCCTGGAGCCGGGGAGACGCGGCCCCCGCGGGGCTGGGGCCGCGGCTGTCCCCGGCGAGCGTGGCGGGGCGACGCGCTGGCCCCGGGCCCCGGCGTCGTGCGGGCGGGCCGGGGCGGCTGCAGCCCGCGCCGCGCTCTCCTGGGCACTCGCAACCACGCGCGCCGGCTCCTCTGTCACCTGCTTGTCAGCCCCGGAGCCCGGCGGCGGCGGCGGCGGCGGCAGACGGAGCCGCGGGGAGGAGGCGGCGGCCGCGGCGGCGGTGGCGGGCGGGGGAGGGGGCGGGGGCGCAGGGGCGGCCCCGCGGGCTGGGGGGGCGCGGGCGGCGCAGCGGGGTCCCGGGCGGGGCGCAGCGGGCCGCGGGACTCCGGGCGCGCTCCCCGCACTACTCCAGTGCCATGGTGCGCCCGAGGAGCCGCTCGGTTTAGAGCTGGGGCTGGCGGCGGAGGGATACTCCGGCCGGGAGCCGCCTCACCCCTCCTCAAACTTCCTGACATTTGAACTCATTGGTGCGCTTCGTATCCCTGCGCGGGGATGAGCCGGCGGCTCCACGTCAAATAGTGCCGTCGTCGCGCCCCCCCCCCCGCGGGAGGGCTCCCCGCGCCCCTAGCCGGCGCCCCGCGCAGCGCCTGGCCCCTAGCGCGGGCTCCGGCGCCCTGGCCCGGCGGGCCGTCCCGCTCGCCCCTCGCAGAAGTTTGGACAGCCTTCGAAACAAATCCCTCTGCCCCACCCCCTTGAAAAAATGGATTTGGGAGTTGGGGAACGAAGGTTTTCTTTTTTCTTTCTTGCCTTTATTATTAATATTTTGAAAAGCGCCAGCGCTAAGAGGAGTGGCCCCGAGTGAGGCCAGACTGCGCGGACGGCGGGGAGCGCGGCGGCTCCGCCAGGGGACGGCGCCGGTCAGGAGTGGCCGCCCGGGGACCCCGACTGTTGGCCGAGGTAGGTCGCAGGGACTGAGCTGGCGTTCCCCGGGCGGCGGCGCCTTCTCAGGGCAGCTTGGTCCGCCGAGAGAGCTGGCTCCCGGGATTGAGGGACGGGGGCAGGCAGAAGGCGAGGAATGCTGGCCCTGGTCTCGCCCGGGGGGCCTTGACCCAGGGAGAGGGGCGTGGGCCTGGGGTTTATGTGAGGGTCCGGGAGAGCGTCAGGCCTGACAGAGATTGGGCAGAGGATTCAACCGAAGGGCTGGTTGGGGCCCCGGATTGAGAATGGGGGACATTGGCAGGCGAAAAAGGTCAGGCCCTGGTTCAGGCGACAGAGAGTTTAGAGGGCGACTGGGGCTGGGAAAGGGGTCCTCGGGCAGGGGTGGGGGCAACGGGTGAGAGTCAGGCTTCCCAAGGTTTGCCTTGAGGGACGCAGGTAAGGAGTGGTGGCCCCAGGCTCGACGAGTGTTCGGCCGCTCGAAGGAAATCGGGTTGGCGGCTGGGAAAGGAGTCCTGTGGCAACGCAGGTACACGGCCGGGGGTCGGTAGGCCGCACGGCTCGGGAACAGTGCCCTGGCCAGTCGGGGCAAAATGGGCCTCGGCACCGGGACACGAAGAGCCGGCGAGACCGAGTTGCCCACTCCGACATCCACCGGGCCTGGCACCCGCGCCCGGTACGAGAGGCCCCTGCGTCGGGCTGCAGGGCACCGCGCCCAGGCCGGCAGTGTCCGCGGTCCCTGGGTCCCCGCCGACGCATGGCTCCCCGGGAACAGGGGGCAGGAGCAGGCTGACCCCCGCGAGCCGCTGCGGGGCGGCCCCGGCCCCTCCCGGAGCGAAGCAGCGGCGCGGAGCGGGGCGGGGGCGGAGGGCATGGGAGGCGGGTCCCCTGACCCCGCTGGAGGCGAGAGGGCGGATCGGATTTGGAACCTGCGGGAGGCTTGGTCAGAAGTGGCCCCCTGTGCCGCGGGGCCCCGCGGAGGGGCCCGGCTTTGTGGAGGATTAGAGGCTCCCGTCCCACCCCAGTACCTGCGTGTGTGTCGGTATCTGAGTGTGTCTGTGCGTGTCGGCACTCCCGCCTCTGAGGCTCTTGTGCACACAGTGTTTGTCCCTGCGATTTTCTAGACCCTGATAGTGTGAATTTGTGAATCTGTGTCTGATCCTTTTGCATCCGTGTGTGTGAGTCTGAGGATCCTTCCATGCCTCTGTGTCTTGTGTGTTTTGTACTAGTGTGAGTCCTTGTGTGTCTGTGTCACTCTATGCGGATTCCTACGTCTTTGTGTGTCTCAGCTTCTGTACTGTATCTGAGATCTTTTTCTGTATATGTGTGTCTGTGCATATCTCCGAGTTTCTGAATGATTTTGTGTGCTCGTGTGTTTCCCTGTATGTGTGTGCGTGTATGTGTGTGTCTTTGTGCTTCTGTAATTCTCGGCGCCTTCGTGTGCCTGTATCTGAGAGAGTGGATACAATGTGGAGTTTCTCTCCCACGCACTTGGTCCCCTGTCGGCTCAGCCCGGAAACCTCAGGACTTGATCCCCGAAGCTGGGCCTGGAACTGGGCCGCCTCCTCCGGGCATCTGGGGCAGGGGCGCGGCTGCAGCCGGGAGAAGCCAGGCGGGCAAGGCTCTGGCGCGCAGAGCCGGGAGGCGCGGAGTCCGGCGCGGGGTCGGCGGGCGGACCGGGCGCATTCTGCCCTCTGCTGGCCGCGTTGCATCCCTGCAACCGCTGTTGGGCGACTGCGGGTAGGCGAGATTCGTCGTTCCAGGCCCAGACCCTCGCTTGCCCTCTCCATCAGGGCGCACATAGGAATCCTCTCCTGCCACAGGCCCGGCAGACTCACCCCGGACCCCCAACTCCTGGTGCAATGTCTCATCTCCGCCCCTTAGTCCCACTCTCCAACTTCCCTGTGCTCGGCCTCTTCTACTCCACATCCCTCTTCCACCCTTCCCCTGGGGTCCGGCCTCCCAGGCTTCTCCGACCCTCTGGCTGGTGTCCGGGATCCAGCTGGGGCCGCAGACTGCCCAGGGGCGCGTTCCTGGAGCCGTCCGAAGGCTGGGTCTCAGTGCAGGAAGACGTCCAGGTAGTCCCCGCTCGGTGCCTGCGCTGTCGGTCCCTGGGCGCACAGATTCTTAGCACCGCTCCCCGCACCCCTGCCCAAGTCACAGTCCGTGCCACCAAGGCCAGCATGGGCGGTCTACCAAGATGCTGGGCCCGCGCCTGGGTCGGGCGCTAGCGCAGACGTTGGAGCTCGGCTGCCTTCTCTGGTCTGGGGTGGGGCTGCTCCGTCTACACACCTCGGTCCCCTCTCCACGTCTTTCCCGCAGTCCGTTCATTCCCTCTGCTTGCTCTCTCTCTCTCTCTCTCTCTCTCTCTCCCCCCCCCTCCCTCCCTTTCTCTCCCCCCCCCCCCGCCCCCCATAGGCCCTGTCCCTCGCTCTTTGTCCCCACTCCC
>CAUYQG010288923.1:0-11506 GCA_963574415.1 Tarsius wallacei
ATGCACACAAATTAGTAACACAGTTATACACCAATAGTGACTGAGTTGAGAATCAAATCAAGAGCTCAATTCGCCAGACTCGGTGACTCAGCCTGTAATCCCGTGCTTTGGAGGCTGAGGTGAGTGGATTGCCTGAGCCCATGGGTTCGAGACCTGCCTGGGCAACTTGGCGAGACCTCATCTCTACAATAAATCAAAAAGTCAGCCGGGCATGGTAGCACATGCCTATAATTCCGGCTACTCGGAAGGCTGAGGCGGAAGGGTCGCCGGAGCCCAGCAGGTTGAGACTGTGGTGGCCAGAAGTGGCCACTACACTCCAGTCTGGGCATCAGAGTCAGACTTCAACTCAAAAAAAAAAAAAAGCTCAAAGCTATTTGCAATAGCAGTCAAAAAGTAAAAATATCTAGGAATATGTTTAACCAAGGAGGTAAAAAAAGATCTCTACAAGGAAAACTACAGAACTCTGATGAAGGAAATTGCAGAGGACACAATCAGGTAAGGAAATAATCTATGCTCATGGACTGAAGGAATCAACATAATTAAAATGACAGTAATACCCCGAGTAATCTACAGATCCAGTGTAATCTCTGCCAAAGTATCAATGTTATTTTTCACACAATTAGAGAAGACAATCCTAACATTTATATGAAACCAATAAAAAGCCAGAATAAAGCAATACTAAGCAAAAAGATCAAACAACCAATGTCATTTTTCACAGAATTAGAAAAAAAAAATGCTAAAATTCACATGGAACTGAAAAGAGTCAGAATAGTCAAAGCAATTCTGATCAATGGGAACAAAGCTGGTGGCATTACATTACCTGACTTCACTTTATACTACAAGGTTATAGTCACCAAAACATAATGGTACTGGTACAAGTACAGTCACATGAACCAATGGAATGGAATAGAGAACCCAGAAATAAACCCCAAAACTTACAACCAACTGATCTTTGACAAAGCTCACAAAAACATACACTGAGAAAAGAATGCCTTATTCAACAAATGATGTGAATATTGGATAGCTACATTAAAACAATGAAACTGTATCCTTATCTCTCCTCATATAAAAAATTTTTTCAAGATAGACTAAAGACTTAAATGTCGGACTTGAAACCATAAAAATTCCAAAAGAAACCTAGGAAAAACTCTTATGGGCATTGGTCTAGACAAATCATTTGTGGCTAAAACCCAAAAGCCAACGCAAGAAAAACAAAAATAAGTGAGATTTAAAGTAAAAATCTTCTCCTCGTCACAAGAAATAATCAACAGAGAAAATAAGCAACCTATGGAAGATATTTGCAAACTACACATCTGACAAAAGACTGAAACTTAGAATTTACAAAGAGTTGAAATAAATCAGCAAGAACAAAAAAAATACTTCCATTAAAAAAGGAGCATGTGACATGAACAAACACCTCTCAAAAGAACAAATGGCAAACAAACATATGAAAAAATGTTCAACGTCACTCATCATTAGGAAAATGCAAATTAAAGCCATAATAAAATACCACCTTACACCAGTCAAATGGCCATTAATAAAAAAATATTTAAAAACAATACATGTGGGCATGAATTTGTAGAAAGAGAAAACTGTTGGTGGGAATGTGTATTACTACAACCTCTATGGAAAGCAGTATGGAGTTTACTCAAAGAACAAAATGCCGACCTATAATTTTATCCAGAAATTTCACTACTAGGTATCTACTCTAAGGATCAGGTTGCTATATAACAAAGACACCTGCTGTTCATCACATTGCACAATTGAGAAGATGTGAAATCAATGTAAATGTTCATTATTTGATCAGTTAATAATGAAATGTGGTATATATACACCATGAACTACTATGGAGTCATAAAAAAGAATGAAATCATGTCCTTTGCAGAAACATGGATGGAGGTGGAGATCATCATCCTAAGTTAACTGACAGAGACACAAAAGCCAACACTGTATATTATCACTCATAGGTGGGAGCTACATAGTCACAATGATGGAAATAATGGACATGTGAACACCAATAAGGGGGGAGACAGGAGAAGGGTTAGGGTTCAGAAACTACCTATGGGGTGCAGTGTTCATTACCTGGGGAATGAGCTGCCTGAAACCCACTCCCCACATCTACACAGTATGTCTATGAAATGGGTAAACATGTGTACCAATGAATCTAAAACTAGAAAAATAAACTAAAAAAAAAACATAAAACCAAAAAAAAAAAAATGCAGATAATTGGGTATCATACTACACAGAGTTAAAGAACAAGATTCTCAGGTGTTAAATTTGTGAATTAATTTTTGAGACGCCTGACATATACATACTATTATATTGCCATTTTATAAAAATCTAACCAACCAACTGCAATAATTTTTTCAAGATCAGTCAGCTAATATGGGCTTTTACTAAGGTAATTTAGTCAAGCTCTTAGCCACTGTTCTGGTACCTTTAGTTTCTGTGGTTCTGGAAAGCTACATAGTGGATAAGTAGGGTATTAAGTTGGAAGAAGCATAGCAGGGTGGAGGTTAAGAAGGCATTACAGACTAGCAAAATTTGTCTCAGAAAAATTGATGTTTTCTATTTATTTAAAATAGAGCAAATTGTATGGTACTTAACTAAGAAATATCAAAATACATGGGCAATAAATTAGTAATTGTTATTATAGTAGCATGATAATATCTCATGAATGATTGTAGTAATTTTTCTGAATCATGTGACAAGAATATTAAAATTTTTAATTACATTCTTAAAAAGAAGCTTAAGAAACATTAATAATAGTGGTTCACACTTCTTGGCTTAATCCTTATTTTATGTTTCTGATAATAGCGCAGATTTGGATATTAACAACAAGCTATAATGAGTCTATCATCCTTACACAAGTATATTACTTCTTAAATATTAGTAATAGAAATGGAACAATTCTGGACATTTAAGATAGTCAGTATGTCTTTCACAGACTCATTTCTTCTTGTTGTAGAAACATTTGTTTCCTTGTTTGAAGTCTTGAGTCATGGCTATTAATCTAAATTTTAATTAGTTGAAGGATTCTTAAAAATAGCTATGCCTGCTCTCCAACTCCAGGGACTTTCTTATAAATAAAGAGTTGGAGTTGATTTTTCTAAAGTTCTCCAAGTGATACCACTATGCAGCCAGGGCTGAGGATTACATCGAACACATGATGATATAAGATCAAATTGAGATATTCTGAAAAATTTTGGGTAGAGAAAGTGAAATAATAAAAGACTGAAAAAGCAGAGAAAGTGAGGAACAGTCCCTGTGTTATGACAATTGTTTCTTCTAACATTTTTCTAAAATATTTTGTTATTTAATGCATAACAGGCAAGGCTCAGATGGGTTTATTCTGTGCTAATTTGCATCATTGTCTTCAGGGCTAAATAGAATACTTTATTTTCATACTAATACAATTCTCTTTACATCTGATTAAATTAATTGTCTAGACCCAATCAATTAATACTCTGCCAGTTTACACTTTTTGGTTTAATAAGAAAAGTGATAAAAAAAGTGGCATTTATAAATTAAGCTAACAAACCTTGTTATTGTTCTAGTTAGATAAAATAGTCACCTTAATATCAATATGTTAATATTCAAATCAGTTGGCACATTCATCTATAGTATCAGTTTTTTAAAGATATTGCTTTACTTGGTTTGAATGAGTCTTACTTTTAATTCAAATCTTCCTACATGTAGTCCTTCTTTCACTTAAGTGTTTATTTTTAAGAAGTGCTTGGAAGGTATTGGTTTATCATTAGGGCTGTAGTGTTTCTTATTTATATTTTGCAGAATTTTGTTGATAGAGGCTTTCCATCATACCAGGGAAGTAAAATGTACCATCTGAATAATACCTGGCCATATGTGTTTAAGATTCTTTCCCTCTGAAGTGGGACTCATCACTAATGCATTGTTTCATGGCTTATTTTTTTCCCTTTGATAGAGATTCAGGATCTCCAAGTTTCTTATCATTTTTATAAGAACTACTTCATTGTACCACATCATTTAACAGTCTTGAGATAATTTAAATTTTTCTAGATGTTCTCTTTTTCTGTTACTTGATCTGCATTGAGAGAAAATGTAAAAATGGCTTTGACCTTGAGTTATTTTTTGTAAGCTGGGCCAGGAGTTCCTGATCTCTGAGAAATGCACTGTTCACTCAACATAAAGTAGAACTAAAGTTCCAGTGTTGCTCAGCACAACTTATTCCTGAACAGTACTCTAAAAATTTGCTATCTCTATGGTTCCTTCAAAAAATTGGCAACTAAGATTATTGTGGAATAAAAGTGATGATTTGTAAAATATAGCTTTTTTTTTCCAGACTACAAATTATTACAAGAGGAACACTCTATGAGAATATAACTTTGTAGAGACCAGACAAGTGAAAGACTGTATTTGGAAGATGTGCAAGGTGTCTAAGAGCATGGACATTGAGCTTACTCATACTCTACCACTCACTAGATGTGTGACTTTGGCACATTTATTTAATGACTTTATGCATAAGTTTCTCCAGTTGTAGAAAAAATACCAGTTATACTTATTTATATTGTTGTCATTAGGTTTATATAAGATGATCTAAAAATAACTGGATTTTAGTAAGATTTATTAAATATTAGTGATTATTATTATTACTATCTCTTACAAAAATAGTAAGAAGTGTCTATGAGAAACCCACAGCCAACATAATGCTAAACAAACAGAAATTGGAACCATCTCCCCTGAAAGCTGGAACAAGACAAGGATGCTCACTATCACCCCTCCTGTTCAATTTGGTATTAGAAGTCCTCACTAGAGCAATCAGACAAAAGAAGGAAATCAGGGATATCCAAATAGGAAAAGAGGAAGTTAAGTTATCCCTCTTTGCAGATGACATGATTCTATATCTCAAAAACCCAAGAGAACCTGTTAAAAACCTCCTTGCACTGATAAAGGACTTTGGTAAAGTCTCAGGGTATAAAATAAGTGTGCAAACGACAGTCACATTTCTATACACCAACATTAAACAAATAGCAACCCAAATAAAAAGTGCAACCCCATTCACCATAGACACAGAAGAAAGAAAGAAAGAAAGAAAGAAAGAAAGAAAGAAAGAAAGAAATACCCTGAAATCTTCCTAGCCAGAGACAAGAAAGACCTTTACAGCAAAAACTACAAAACACTGCTCAAAGAAATCAAAGATGACACAAACAAATGGAAAAATATTCCATGCTCATGGGTTGAAAAAATCAACATTGTTAATATGTCCATTCTACCCAAGGCAATCTACAGATTTAACACAGTACATATTAAATTCCCAGCAGCATTCTTCTCAGACCTGGAAATAACAATACAGCAATTCATATGGAAACATAAATGACCACGAATAGCCAAAATATTCCTCAGCAAAAGATAAATGAACAAACAAATAAATAAATAAAAGTGAGAGGTATGACACTCCCAGACTTTAAGCTTTATTGTAAAGCTAAAATAATCAAAACGACCTGTTATTGGTACAAGAACAGGCATATAGACCAATGAAACAGGATAAAGATTCCAGAAGCAAAACCTCAATTTCTCAACCAACTCGTCTTTAACAAAGCTTCCACCACCAACCACTGGGGAGAGAAGAACCTACTTAGTAAATAACTCTGGAAAAACTGGTTGACCACATGCAGAAGATTAAAAGAAGACCCCTACCTATCCCCATACACAAAAGTCAACTCTAAATGGATCAAAGACCTAAACATAAAACCTCAAACTATAAGAACCTTAGAAAATGCAGGAGACACCCTTATGGGAATTGGAACTGCCAACCAATTCCTGATCAACAACCCAGTGCCTATGCCATAAGAGATAAGATAGACAAGTGGGACTTCATCAAACTGAAAATCTTCTTCAAAGTCAAAGAAAACATCAAGAGAGTAGGAAGACAGCCCACAGACTGGGAAAAATGTCTGCCAACTGTTTATCTAATAAAGACCTAACATCTAGAATCTACAAGAAACTCAAACATGACAAAAAGAAAAAAATAAACAACCCCATTACAAAGTGGGCAGAAGACATGAACAAGCACTTCTCAAAAGAAGACATACTAGCAGCCAATAGATGCATGAGAAAATGCTCAGCATCACTAGTCATCTAAGAAATGCAAATTAAAACCACACTGAGATATCACTTAACTCCAGTCAGGATGGCCATCATCAATAACTCAAAACACAAAGATGCTGGAGAGAATGTGGGGAAAAGAGAAACTTCTACACTGTTGGTAGGCATGTAAACTAGTACAACCTCTGTGGAAAACAGTTTGGCAATTTCTAAAAGGTCTAAAAATCGACCTTCCGTATGACCTCGCAATCCCTCTACTTGGAATATACCCGGAGGAACTCAAATCACACTATGAAAAAGATACCTGTACATGCATGTTTATTGCAGCATTTTTCACAATACTAAAAACATGGAACAAACCACACTTCCCATCAAAAGAGGACTGGATTTAAAAAATGTGGTGCATTTACACAATTGAATATTACATAGTCATACAGAAGGACAAAATTATCAACTTCACAGCAACTTGAATGGACCTAGAGTCTATTATACTGAGTGATATATCACAGAAACAAAGAACTGAGTATTATATGTTCTCACTCATAAGTGGACTTTGAATAATTATCATAATACTATAAGAAAAGAATTATCAGTAGTGGGAAATTGCCAGTGGGGGGTTAGGGAGGGGAGGCAGGATTGGCAGTAGTGGGATTCTACGGGGGGAGAGGGGACACCTCATCAACAAGGGTACCTGCATAATGAACATTTGTATACCAAACTTGAATTGTACCCCACATCTTTCAAATAAAAAATAATATATTTTGAAAGAGAGATACACCACATTCATATAACCTTTATTAAAGAAAACATAAATATCTCTTAGGGAACTTTGAACAATAGGCACTCTTTCTTGAATAGATAATAATCAAACAAATATAAGTCTTTATCAGACTGTTTACTTAAAATTAAGAAAGAAGAAAAGAGCAGCATGAAATTGAAGCAAAGAGGCTGAGATACAATACAACAGACTCACTAGACCAGGAGGACTATCAACAGAGTTACTGCTGCAATGACTACAGTACTGAATGCTAGTCTCATTCTCCTGAGTGTATGACTATTGACATTGTATTGTCTACTCTTGTGTTCCAGTACATTCTCATGGCTGAAGGCATTTGTGTGTACTCAGACATATTTTCTTGGAATTATGCTTGAGTGTCATATAATATTTTTCTTTACTGAATGATGTCATTTTCACCCGAACTTTTAATTTGTAACTGACATACAGGAACACAACTGGTTATTTAATGCTGTTTTTACATATATCATACTGTTTGTGTGTAATTGCATTTTAAAAATATATTTGTATATTTAAATACTCATATTATTTATGAATATTAATTATTTTTCCATTCTGTATGCTATATTGCTTATGTTATTGCACTAGCTGGATGATTCAATTCAATATTGAAGAATATGAGGGACCACAGAAATCCTATCAAACTCAAATTTTAAGGAATTTGTTTTACAACCATTTACTGTTAATTTTAGTTTCCAAATGTCTTTTACAAAATCCCTTAACACATCAAGTAATTTACCTTCCATTCTTAGTTGCTTAGTGATTTTATCAAGAATTGGCAATCAGTAGTGAATTTGAACAAATTTTTTTTTGTATGTATCTAGGGCTGTGTCATTCTCCATTAATTTCTCAGTGTCATATATTTTTTTCAGTACTTTAAAGATGTCATCTGTGTATTTTTGCTTGCATAGTTTCTGATGAGAAGTCTGCTGTCATTCTTATCATTGTTCTAAAGTTAAATTAACATTGCATCATGGACACAAACTTATCTTGGATCTTAATATTATTATTTTAAACATATTTCTGGACTCCATGTGTTGTATATTTTATTAGAAATTTTGCCTTTATGTTCCACATGAGTGGAGCTGAATTTCCCTGTTTCACATTTTCTTGTCTAATTCTTTATGATAGTTTTGTGTGCTTATCTTCCATCCATATATCTTCTTTAGTAAAATGTCTATACAAATCTTTGCCCATTTTTTATTGAAATTCTATTATTGAGAATATGTTTACATGTAATGAATTCCAATTCTTTCACAGAAATGTTTCACAAATAGTTTCTCTTCTATTAATTATTTTTAAATGTGTTTTAGAAATCAAGTTTCTTTAACTATCATGAAAATGAATGTATTTTTTAAAAAAATATTCTTAATTGTACCTTGCAAACTTTGTCTTACTTAATGTTCTAATGTTTTCCTTTAAACGCTTTATAGCATTAGGTTTTACAATTAAGTATGTAATGCTTTTTTTGTTTATTTTTCAAAATAAGAGCCTAGATACTTTTTTGTATAAGATATCCAATTTTTCCAACACTGTATGTAGCAAAGACTGAAATCCCTCCAAAAGATCAAAAGACAGGTCAATTCTTGAACACTATATTTTCTATTTATCTATACTTTCATTCTTTCTATTTTAATTATATTAACTTTTTTCTTGTTCATTAAGTTGAAAACTTAGCTTTTGATTTATATACATCTTTTAAATAAAGACTATTAAATCCAAAAACTCCTTGAGATTTGATCTACAGAGTTTGTATTTTATGTTTCCATTTGTTTAATTCCAGTTATTTTCTGTATATTCTTGTGTCTCTTTTTGACATGTGGTTTATTTAGAAATATGTTGCTCAATTTTCAATAATTAATTGTTATCATGCTCAATTTTTATTAGAAATTAAGTACACCTTTTCCTGTTTCCCCATAAAAAATCTTAGTTTATTGCTTACTCACACCCCAAAGTGAGTTTTCTCAGTACAAAGCAACCAACCACAACATACACATAAAATGCTTATTTGTTAATCTAATCATTTCCCTGATTCATCTAACCTACAATGCACATGACTCCAAAGACTATCATTTGGGGACAAATGTACATGAGTTAAAAATAATTAAATTTTTGAAGATAGTTTTTATTATTGATTTCTGCTTTAATAATATGGTAGTTAGAATATTCCATTTGTGTAATTTTAATTCTTTAAAAATATATTTATATTTGTTTTATGGCCCAGAATATGGTTTATCCTGGCAAATGTTTCATGTTTACTTTAAAAGTGTGTTGGCTATTGTTGGACAGACTATCTCTATAAATTATTTTAGTGTTTAATAAAGTGTTTAATAGTGTTTAAAATGTCTTTAATATACTTACTACTTGTTGCATATCTCGTTCTGTTAGTTACAGAAATAGGAGTGCTGATGTTTGACAAAATAATTGTGAGTATCTCATTCTCTTTTCAGTTATATAAGCTTTCATTTCTATGTATTTTCAAGACCTGCTGTTCTGTGTAGTCAATTTTGAGATTGGTAATCTTCTTGATAAATTGACCCCATTACCATTATATTAGTTTTTATTGTCCAAAATGTTATTATTTCTTTGAAGTCTATTCCTCTCTTTCATTCTTCCATTTTCTTCTTTATTTTTTCTTTCTTTCATTTACTTTTTCCTTTTTTTGACAAAATTTCACTTTGTTGCACAGGTGGAATGCTGTGACATACCCACGATGGCTCACCACAACTTCAAATTCTTGAGCTCAAGCATACCCTCTCTCTCTACCCCTTGAGTAGTTGGAATTATTGGCACCCACCACCATGCATGGCTAATTTTTCCATGTCTTGAAGTGGGGTCTCACTTTGTTTTGTAGCCTAGTCTTGAATTGCTTGTCTTCAGCAATTCATCCATCTTGGCCACCCAAAGTGCTGGATTACAGTGTGAGCTACTGCACTTGACTCTATTTATTTCAATTTCCTCTCCTTCATATATTGAATATTGTTTCTGCCTTTTTTTGGGGGGGTGGAATACTGAGAATTCTGAAAACTCTACCACCTGGAGTATTTTGCAAGTATAATGTAGCAGGTACTGCTCATCTCTGATATAACACAACTGTCCTGACAACATCATCACCTTGGGCTCACTCAGGCAAATCAATGTAATAAATACAACTTCCTTCTAAACTTATGTCTTGTGGTTTATATATCTTATGTCTCTTTACATAAAGCCTGAACTAACTTTTGGTTCTGAATGTTATCAATTTAACTATTTTTTCATACCTTCTCTTCATTTTATTTTATCTTATTTTAATTTTTTTAACTTTTAATTTTTTTATTTTAAAGATGGGTGTACAATTCAGGGTTAGTTATATAAATGTTCATTATGCAGGTACCCTTGTTGATGAGGTGTGACCCCCTTTTCCAGGCAAATTCCCACTACTGCCAATCCCACCTTCCTGATCCCCAGGACAGTTCCCCGCTACTGCCAATCCTTTTATTATAGTATTACGATAATCATTCAAGGTCTGCTTATGAGTGAGAACATGTGATACTCAGTTTTTTGTTTCTGTGAAAGATCATTCAGTATTACTATATCTTTCTGCACATCTCCAAAATTGGATTCCTGCTTGGTTCATACTGAAGAAAATAACTACTTTTTGCATATCATCTTAAATTTTCTTTTGTTCTTCTAAAGAGTTTTTGAGATGATAATTATTATGAGTCTATTTCATAAGAGAGGATACCAAGCTTTAGTGGATTTAGACAACTTGGCTGGGTACACCAACAGCAAATTATAAGTGAGGTGTTCAGAATCATTTCTTTTTTTTCATCCAAGAAAACTTATTGATCCCCTACCAGATGCCAGCTACTATTCTTCTATATGATTTTTATGGGTACATTCAGGGAATATGGCAGTGAACAATAAAGAAAATGTCCACATCCTCTAATTGTAAAACAGAGGGGAACAAAAATGAGCAAATCTATAAACACAAGTATAAACATATAAATAAAAATTAAGAAAGTAGGTAAAATAAACACTTGTAGCGTAAGTACTATGGAGAAATGGAATGCAGGGAAGGGAGATGAAGAGTACAAACTGGTGGAAGAAAGTTGTTCTTTGTAATTATAGTGAAGGTGAAATTTAAGAAGGAACATAAAAGTGTTATAGAAAACAACAATATGTATATCTGGGGAGTGAGTGTTCCCAGCAGAGGGAAAAGTCAGCTGGGAAGACCATAGGCAAGAATATCCACACAGTACTCAGGGAACAGAAGGGACATTCATGTTTTGAGGAGAAAGGGGCTTAGTGAAATGCATATTAACAAACCAACCATGGTAACTCCAATTATAGTAAATTCCACATTTTGCCTCTCAGCTCCCTCTCTTACCCCTCTTCCATGTGACTACCCCAAACTTCCAGTAAAACAGTAACCACATCCTGCTTGGCAGGAAGTCCAGATAAACTGTTCTGTAACTGCTTGAGATAAATTGTTCTGTTACTGTTCTGTTAACTGTTCTGTAACCAGCAGGAAGTCCAGATAAGCTGTTCTGTAACTGCTCAATATAAATTGTTCTATTACTGTTCTGTTAAGTGTTCTGTAACCAGAATTTCCTGTTTGTATCCCACCTGACTCTGATGAAATTG
>CAUYQG010288934.1:0-20028 GCA_963574415.1 Tarsius wallacei
ACTTGGTGAGACCTCATCTCTACAATAAATCAAAAACTAGCCAGGCGTGGTAGCGTGCACCTGTAGTTCCAGCTACTTGGAAGGCTGAGGCAGAAGGATCACCAGAGCCCAGCAGGTCGAGGCTGCGGTGGCCGGGAGCGGTCACCGCACTCCAGTCTGGGCGACAGAGTGAGACTCCAACTCAAAGAAAAGAGAAACAAATTTTACAACTAAAAAACTAAAACATCTGAATTAAAAACTTCATTGGATGGGCCTAATAGAAGAATGTATATGAAAGAGGAAAGAGTATGTGAACTTATTATAATAGAGCAAGAGAAATGATCTAATCTGAAAAACAAAGAGAAAAAAACTGGGAAAAAAATAAAATAAACAGCCTCAGGAACCTGTGGGATAATACCAAAAGGTCCAACATTCATGTCACATTGGAGGCTCAGAAATAGAGGAGAAAGACTGGTGAAGAAAAAAACATTTGAAGAAACAGTGGTAGAAAGTTTTCCATACTTGGTGATATATATAAAGTTAAAAATTCAGAAAGCTCTGTGATTGCCAAACAGGATAAACTCAAAGAAAACCATACCCAGATATAACATATACTAAATGTAAGCAGCCAAACTCAAAAGGTTATATATGCTTAGAACTGCATTAATATGATACTCTGGAAAAGGCAAAATTACAGGAACTGAAAGCAATCAGCAACTGCCATGGCAGGGGTGGAGGAAGGAACAGGCAATACAAGGGAGTTTTTGAAGGGTGATGGAATTATTGTATGTCTTCATATGATGTTGGTTGTATGACTGTATACACTCGTCAAAACTCACATAAATGTACACCAGAGAGTGGTACTATATGCAAACTTTTAAAAAGTGAATATAAACAAAAACAAAGGCAAAAAAATTATAAATGGACACAGGAGGGTAAAGGAGACTACTGAATCCTTCCCTCAAATCACCCTTCCTTCAAATCACCCTTCCCTCCCACTCCCATTCCTGGCCTGATAAGAAGTAGGATTTCAATTAAGTAAAAAGGGTGTGTGTTAGGAGGGTTGTGCATGGCTAAAGATAAAGGTCTTCCTTAACCAGAGGACCAGTGTACCATAAGGCACAGAGAGATTTGGAGAAAAGGATGAGGAAACTCAGAGCATTGGGATCCAATTACTGATTAGGAAGACACGACAGCAGGGACCCTTACTTTGAAAGGGTGGTAAAGAATCACAGAGACTGAAGAGAGGTATGACAAAATGAGCTAGTCCCAAGGTATTTCAAAGGAACCCTGAAATTTTCATTTTAGTGCTAATACAGACGTTAGTTCTCAAGACTTCCTATTAGGTCTAAAACAAAACAAGAAAACATCCAGCAGCAACCCTCAGTATGGAGCTATTGCAGCCTGAATTTACCAGACTTCTTAGGAAATGGCATCTCTTGCTTCTCACCTTTTATACAAACAACTTATGGTGCTTGTTGTCTAGCCACTGATATAGGTATATCCATTTCCCTGTTTTACCAACGTCTGTCTATATTCTGCTAGCTTCTTCCATTTGGCTTTTTATCACAGATCAAATGATGTTTCTCATTTTGATTGGCTTTCTTTGTAAAATAAGGTTGATCATCCATATCTTATTCTGCCAGTCAGCTGCCTCTCCTCCTCCCAATGTATCCTGATCTCCTTTGGAGGACTAATTCTCTCACTAGCAATCCATGGACTTTTAGGGGAAGTGGCTCCAGGGATGCATTATGTGTCTGGCTAATCAAAGAAGCACGGCATACCCTGGGCCACAATGCTTAGGTGCAGAGACAACACTGGATGTGAACCAAACAGATAAGAGGTTCGGAAGTTACTGTAGCTATCTTTCAATCAGAGAGAGCCAGAAAATAAAGCCATCATCAAAGAAGAGAAACTAAGAAATAAAGAGAAAACAAAGTGTCTGTGAAATATGCACTTTGAGTTCAGGAACAAGTCCTTTCTATACCTCAGTGCCCTGCCCTTCCCTTGATGAGACATATTCTATGCCAATCAAGATACTCCTTGGAATGGGAACCCTGAATTGAAGTGGCAATCAGCTGGGAGCAGATTCACTGCACTTTGTCCTACAAAAACTGCTATCAATACTTGCTACCTGGATTCACTAGGCTGCACAGGTGTGTCCTGGCTTTTCAGCTTGTCCTTCAATTTTGTCAGCTACCTTATATCCTTCCAAATGTTCCTCTCCCTCCCCTATATAGTCACTTACCATTGTTTATAACCAAAGAATCCTGACAAATGCAGTTAATCAACAATCTATTTATTTACACCTAGGCTTACTCAGTAAGTACTGACTGGATGCAGCACTATTTAATTATGATTTGTCTTAAATAGACTAATCAAGTTCAGTATACATTTTTACCACTATAAAAATTACCTTAGTGTTACTATATTAACATGTCCACCACAAGAATGGGGGTTGTAAGTACCATTTTGTGAAAACCTTTATTTCATCTCTGAGTTTAAAGTAGCCACAAATTAGGTCAGAAAGTGACAGTATAATTTTACTTTACTTTCACAATCATATATATGTGAAAGTAAATATATACATATATATATAAGGGGTGACCCAAAAAACCAGAATTGTCTTTTGCAGGGCAGGCCCCTACCAGGTAAATATTCTAGAAACACATTGGCATCAGTGTACCAGCTAGTGTTGCTGAGAGACTGTGTACAGTTTCAGTGATTTTTTTTTTTTTTTGAGATTCTTTAAATGCACTTGCTCATTTTATGATAGGTGATTTACAAGTACACCTGCCCACACCTCACTGAGTGTGTGTTCAGCAGTTTTTGACCAAAATGGTATGACCCCCACGCCCCACCTCCCTATTCATTCTATCTTGCCCCCACCAACTTTTTCTTGTTTTCTCAGGTGAAAAAAGTCCTCAAAAGGAAACGTTTTGCCAATGGGGAAGAGATGAAACAAAAAGTGCAGAAGCACTAAAAGGCATCAAAATTGAGTTCTGAGCAGCAGAAAAAACGTTTCAATAGGTGTACTGCATCAAATGGAGAGTACTTTGAAGGAAACTGAAGGAACCCATAAATGAGAGCCTATTTTAATCCTCCCAATAAACTGGAGACTTTTCAATACTGCCACACGAACAAATAAAATTCACAGATGTGCCTAAATTCCAGGTTTTTTTGAGGTCCCCCCTTGAATATACTTAAAAATAATAGAAGAAAATCTCCAACTAGTCTCTCACAAACAGTAGTCCTTGTTGGCACATCCTGGTACACATGCCACAGAGTGGTTCTTAACAATGATCAGGGTTTCACTGTTGGCTAGAAAATTAAAAAAATATGTACTAAGTATCCCATTGGATAAAGCATAAAGCTTTTCCCAAAAGCATCTACTTCCAACTACTAAGGAGTCTGGAGGTGGGGAACTATGCTGGTTATTAACGTATTGCCTCTCGGCGCCAAACTCTTTTTGTCTGCTGTGTGAAAATGGATCTGTGACCTTTAACTGTTTTCCCTTTGCTAGCTGGCACAATGTTCAACTTTTTCAGTAAAGGTCACTAGAGAGACATAGTAGGAGAAGACTTGTACTTCCTGGCTCAGGTGCTCCCTGACAGTCTCTTGCAGGCACACCCCAGCTGTGTCACCCTGAGCAAGTAACTTTGTAGCATAGTACAAAAGTGTTACTTGGTACCACTTATAGTGGTACAGAGTACAAAAGTGCTGAGACACTTTCCCCCAAAACTGTTTTCAAGTTCCATCAACACGGCATCACGGTGACTTCTGTGCCATCCCATGAGCCATGGCTGGGCCTCTCTAGCAAGGTCAGGGCCTTAGATCTGCCATTCCTGCATTCTCCAAAGCTTGCTTTATTCTGACTAGCCAATCTCTTATTTTTCTGATCCCATTACAGTTAATAGTTGTTTACAGTAAACTTTCCCTGTTCACATTACTGTATGATTTCTCTCTCCTGACTGATAAAGTTCTCCTAAGGAACCCTCAAATGAGAGCCTATTTCAATTCTGCCAATAAACTGGAGCTTTTTTTAATACTGCCATGTCAATAAGTAAATAAAATTCACAGATGTTCTAAATGATGAATAAATTACATCAAAGTATAAAACAAGCTGAATTTAATTACTAGCACAAAGACCTGAACTATCAAAACTGACAGATGGAGTGAAATAATTCTCTTTGCATAAATTTGGCTAATATCACTAGCTCAGTTTTTTTTTTTTTAATTTAGATTCAGGGGGTATGTGTGCAGGTTTGTCACACAGGTATATTTCACGATGGTGAGGTTTGGGCTTCTGTTAAGCCTGCCCCCCAGGTGGTGAGCATGGTATCCAGTGGGTGGTTTCTCAGCTCTTAACCCCTTCTTCCTCCCCCATGTTTGCTGTTGCCATCCTTATGCCTGTGTGTACCCAATGTTTAGCTCCCACTTGTGAGAACACGCAGTATTCAGTTTTCTGTTTCTGTGATAACCCACATAGAATGATGGCCTCCAGCTGTACCTATGTTCTGAAAAGGACATGATTTTTTTTTTTTTTAATATATATCCCATGGTGTATACGTATCACATTTTCTTTATCCAGTTCACCATTGGTTGGCACTTAGGATGGTTCCACATTTTTGCTATTGTGAATAGTGCTGCAATAAACATGAATACAGGTATCTTTTTGATAGAATGATTTTTGCTCCTTTGGGTATATACCCAGTAGTGGGATTGCTGGTTCAAATGATAAATCAGTTCTTCAAGAAATCTCCAAACTGCTTTCCACAGGGGTTGAACTAGCTTACATTCCCATCAACAATGTAAGGATTTTCCCTTTTCTCTGCAACCTTGCCAACATCTATTGTTTTTTGCCTTTTTAATAATAGCCAGTGACTGACAAGAGATAGTATTTCATTGTGGTTCTGATTTGCATTTCTGGTGATGTTGAGCATTTTATCATAGGTTTGTTGGCCACTTGTATGTCTTCTTTTGAAAAATGTCTGTCCATGTTTTTTGCCCACTTTTTTTTTTTTTTTTTGAGTTAGTCTCACTCTGTCACCTAAGCTGAAGTGCAGTAGTATGATCACAGCTCACTGCAGCCTCCACCTCATGGGCTCAGGTCATCTTTCTGCCCCAGTCTCCCAAGTAGCTGGGACTATAAGTGCACGCCACCAAGCCTGGCTAATTTTTGGATATTATTGTAGACACAAGGTCTTGCTATGTTGCTTAGGTTGGTCTCAAAGTGCTGGAATCATAGGCATGAGCCACCCTGCCTGGCCCCTTTGCCCACTTTTTAATGTGTTGTTTTGTTTTTTTTTCTGTTAACACATTTGAGTTCCTTACAGATTCTGGATATAAGGCCTTTGTTGAATGCACCATTTGCAAATATTTTCTCTCATTTTGTGGGTGTTTCTTTACTCTGTTGATGGCTTCTTTTGCTGTGCAGCAGCTTTTTAACTTAATAAAGTACTAGTCAATTTTAGTTTTTGCTGCATTTGCTTTTGAGGACTTGGTCATGAATTTATTGCCTAGGGTGAAGTCCAAAAAAGTGCTTCCTCTTTTCTTCTAAGATTTTTATAGTTTTTAGTTTGAGGTATTATGCTTAAGTCTTTAATCCCGCTGAGTTAATTTTTGCATATAATGATGACAAGTAGGTTTGATTCTTCTGCACATGGTTAGCCAGTTTACCTAGTTTCATTTGTTGAATAGGATGTCCTTTTGCCAGTGTTTATTTTTGTCAACTTTGTCAAAGATGAGGTAGTTGTAGGTCAGTGGTTTTATTTCTGGATTCTCTATTCTGTTCCATTGGTCTATGTGTCTTTTTTTTTTTAGGTGGAGTCTCATTCTATTGCCCAGGCTGGATTGCAAATTGCATGATCACGGTTCACCACAGCCTTGACTTCTTGGGCTCAGGCGACCCTTCTGATTCAGCCTTCCAAGTAGCTGAAGCTACAGGCATGTAACACCACACCTAATTTTTTTCTTTTTTTTAATGTAGAGATGATGTCTTGCTATGTTGCCTAGGCTGGTCTCAAACTCCTGAGTTCAAGTAATCCTTCTGCCTCGGCCTCCCAAAGTATAGGATTGTAGGCTACCATGTCTGGCCATTGTATCTATTTTTGTACCAGTATCATGCTGTTTTGGTTACTGCAGTCTTGTAGTTAAGTTTGAAGTCTGCTAATGTGACGCCTTTGGCTTTGATATTTTTGCTTAGGATCACTTTGGTTATTTGGGCTCTTTTTATCTTCCACATGAATTTAAATATTGTCTTTTCTAGATATGTGAACAAAGATGCTAGTTTGATAGGAATTGTGTTGAATCTGTAGATTGCTTGCTTCAGCCAGTACAGACATTTTAACAATCTTGATTCTTCCAATCCATGAGCATGGGCTGTTTTTACATTTGTTTATGTCATCTTTCTTTCAGCAGCATTTTGAAGTTTTCATTGTAGAGATCTTTCACCTCTTTGGTTTAGATGTATTCCAAGGTATTTTATTTTTTTCCTCTGGCTATTGTGAATGGGACTGTGTTTTTGATTTGGTTCTCAGTCTGTTTGTTGTTGATACATAGGAAAGCAACTGATTTTTGAGTTTTGATTTTATATTCTGAGACTTTAATGAAGTCACTCATTAGTGCTAGGAGTTTTTTGGTATCATCTTTTGGGTTTTCAAGATATAGAATCACATCATTTAAGTTTCTCTTTTCCTATTTGGATACCTTTTATTTCTTTCTCTTGCCTGACTGATCTGGCTAGGACTTCCACTACTCTGTTAAATAGGAGTGGTCCGGCTTTTTCTTTTTTTTTAAACTCCATGATATTTCTATGTTCTGAAACTTGTGGTACATTGAGCAAGTTTAGAAAAGGTTCTTCTTCATGATTATGAAAAAGAAAGGACAAAGTCCCAGCAACATATAAGCATAAGCCAGTCACTGAAGTGATGAAACAGAGCCCGGGGTACTTGTCAATGAACTGGACTGCAGATGACCTCCAGGGTAACTTTCTATTCAAAGAGTCTGTAATTTTGTGAACCAAAAGGACTGTTAACTGTGTAGATTCAGTTTCAGCAGCCTTAAAACTAACTTGTGCTCAAAAGTTGGATTCTAATTTGGGAGACCAGAGAGCATATAAGACTGGACAGAAATAGCTTAATGACAATCTGCACAAGGGAAAAATCGAATATAAAAAGAGATAATACCACCACCCATCAAGTCCCTTGATCTAGAAACATCTGTGCAGCCCAGGGTTTGTACGTGAGGACAGTAGAAAAGAAGGTTTTAAGGGTATGTGCTAGAGTAATAAGCTGATGAAGAACGTAAATATCTGCCTAAATTGTTTCTATACTGAAACTTAAGATAGAAAAAAATTATATGACTAATTATACTGGTACAGGAAAAAAAAACCCACAGGTACTAAAAGGCTTTATTTCACATTAAAAATGTGAACTAAAAAAAACTTATATTTCAGAAATGATAAGAAAGAAAACGTACCTGAAAAAATCAGTTGACAGAAAAAAATTTTAATTTTCTATTTTATTTTCAAACACACATCAGGTTCAGATGGCAAAAAATAAAAAAATAAAATCCAGACAGAGATCCTAGAGGAACTACCTAATTAAGAAAAAAAGTAGCCGGGCTAGGTGGCTCAGCCTGTAATCCCAGCACTTTGGGAGGCTGAGGTGAGTGGAATGCCTGAGCCCACGGGTTTGAGACCCACCTGGGTAACTTGGCAAGACCTCATCTCTACAATAAAAAAAAATTAAAAAAAAAAAATTAGTCGGGCGTGGTAGCGCATGCCTGTAGTTCCAGCTACTTGGAAGGCTGAGGAGGAAGGATTGCCGGAGTCCAGCAGGTCGAGGCTGCAGTGACCAGGAGCATACCACTGCACTCCAGTCTGGGCGAGAGACTCCAACACAAAAAAAAAAAAAAAAAGAAAAAAGTATTCTATTGTTTGCTGTACTGACATATATAATCAAGTTTAGTCATTTATCCAACAAACATGAAGCTGATATACTGATTACAGGGACCAAACAGAGATCACATCTGGGACCCTGACCTGCTTAATTCCATACTTTGTATACTGACATATATTGATTAGTTATAACAGCTTGTTGTTTATGCACCTTAAGCTACTGTCTGGAAATTACTGCCTTAATATTCAAAGTATATAAGTGTGTATGAACTGTGTATCTGATACCAGTGGGTATTGTTTATATATCAATTTTATTATCTAAACAACATTTTTTCCTATTGCCTGTATAAGTGCAAAACATAGCCATTCTAAAAAGTAAATGTTTTCTATTACTCTCATAAAGTCAACGTCTAATTTCTTTTAAAAAGTCTAGAACTTACCTCTTCCACAGACTTTAATAAAACCACAATAATGGATTCATAAGTATTCAGAGTTAACCTACAATTTGCTCTAGAGTGACAGCAATTAGCGAGTCACCAAATTATCTTACTATTTGATTCAGTGCTTTTCTCTGTCCTTTATGGATTCTTATTAACCATGAGAGCACATGTCTGTTCTAAAAAGGAAGAAAAAGTTACCCTAGCATTCAGGTCCCAAAATAAGTTTTGTAAGGGGAACATCACACAAGCAACATAGCCATGCACTGGACAGCTGCTCTTATGCCTCAGCATGTGTACAAGATAGGCTTTACTAAACCATCTCTTGCAGTCTCTTGGTAGTCAAAAAGCATGCTGGGAAAACTCAGGGAATTCTCATTAAGTCAGCAATTCTCTGGGGCACCAAAGCAACACTGTCCAAGTGTGAAGGTTGCTGATAGTTCTGCTTAATACAAAGAAAAAACTTAGAAAATCAAACAGTTCTCCACAAATACCAAATTCCAACTGGAAGACTGAAAAAATACCAGGGCAGTGGACAGTTTGAGGTGATAGTCTTTGGAAAAACTAATGACATCAAGAGCTATCACTTACTATGCACCAGTCTGGGAAGAACTTCGAAATAGATAAGCTCATTCACTCCTCAAAACAGAAATGGATATCGCCTGCATTTTAAAGGAGAGGAATCTGAAGCTCAGAGGATCTCAGTGAGAAGGCCAATGTACTAACACAGATAGTAAACGACAGAGCTGTCGTTCAAGCTGAGGTCTGATTGAATTCCAAGCGCATGCTGTATCCACTATACCACACCGTATCCCTACAGAGCACATATTTTTTATTGTAGTCCAAAAATGAGACCCATATGCTTCAGATTTACAAAAAACTGATAGTAAGGTTAATATCATTTTTTAGAAACAGAAGAGCCTAATTAAAACAGTCTCTTAGATGATATATTAAGAGTACAAAACAAAGCTGCTATAACAAAGAGATCCCAAATACAATGTCTTCAAGATGTTTCTCCTACACAGTCCAGAGGCTGACCAGGCATCCTTGTTCCACGGAGTCTTCTAGGGAACCTGACTCCATTTTATTCACCAGAGGAAGGAAAAGAAAAATGGGAGAACAAATCAATTCCTTTTTGGTTTATGCCCTGGAAGTTTACATATTATTTTACATATTATTTCACATATTGCTCACATCCAACTGATCAAAACTTGTTCACATCTAGACACAAGGAAGGCTGTGGAAAATGTCTCTAGATGTGCCCATCTAAAATTTCTTCCACAAGGAAGACAGAAGAATGCATTCAGGGAGATAATGAACAGTCTCTGGAACTAATGGATAACCTCTTCACCACTACACAGAGATAAAAAATAGATAATTTTTCTAAAACACATACAGACATAAACTTGAGTTTGTGTGTTACTTGAACTAGCAATATGTAAATCAAGTCCCCAACATTTGACTCCAGAGAGTATGACCAAAATGACTTTAGGCAGAAAATTCTTCAAGGGATCAAGAGTCACTAGTCACCTGCTATAATTACAGAAAAATCGTACTAATGCTTCCACAGAATGAGCAATACAGGTTCCTGGTAAATCTTCCAGAATTAATCTGTTACAAAATGTCAAATTTTATATCTAACCCAAGATGCCTTCAAATATAAACTGTACCATTATTTTATGCACCACTAAGAAAGAAAAATGCTGCCAATTACACCATGATATATGCCATTTACTGTAAGATGAATGCCGATTTCAGAGGTGTTGAAAAACAGGAAACGTGTTTCTTAGAACAAATGGAATACATTATGGCCCTGCAGTAACAAATCAAACTGATCTACCCTATAGAAATTACTGAATAAAAAACAATTAAATTTTGTGAGACAAATTATAATTACAGTTGCTATTAGGTCATTCTTTATGGCGATAATATAAACAAATACCTATATTATACTGAGGCCATATCTATACTATTACGAATTTTAAGAAAATGAATTCCTTGGGAAAGAAAGATAACTCCCTTCATGATACTTTAATTAGAGCATGCTAAGAAGTGAGAGTTGCTATGGGAGCCCATGGGGGAAGATTGTGGCTAGTCAGGAGGTCACAGGTTTCCTAAGGAAGTGAGCAGAGTTCTGAAGGAGAAGCAGTGGCATGGCAGGGGACAACATGCATGAAAGCTCTATGATGGGAAGAAACATGTTTGAGAGATAGCAAGGTAAGTAGGGGGCCTAAAGGATGGGAAGCAATGGAAGAAATGGCTAGAACCAGGCTGGTGGGGTAGACTTGGGTACGTTTTCTGGTCTTTATCTCAGAGCAACGAGAAGCCAATGAAGAATTTTAAGCAAGAGAGTAACAATCATATTTGTATTTTTATGAAATAATTCTGGTTACTATACAAAGAATGTATTGCTAAGAGTGGTGAACTAGTGGAAACCAATGAGCAGGCTACTACAGTCAGTCTACGAGTGTTCTGACTTGAGTTTAGATGTGTTTGTTTAGATATGGGTAACAATAGAGAATTGAGGGATACAAAGTAGGGTTTGAACACTATTTAGGAGATAAAATGATCAGGACTTGGTAATAAATTGGATATGATGAGCATAAGGAGAGGGAGGTATCAAGCACAACCCCTAGGTTTCTCACCAGTGGGACTAAAAAAGAGTACAATGGGCTGGGCTTGGTGGTTCAGCCTGTAATCCCAGCACTTTGGGAGGCTGAGGCGAGAGGATTGCCTGAACCCACTGGTTTGAGACCAGCCTGGGCAACTTGGTGAGACCTCGTCTCTACAATAAATTAGCCAGGCGTAGTAGCACGTGCCTGTAGTTCCAACTACTTGGAAGGCTGAGGCAGAAGGATTGCTGGAGCCCAGCAGGTCGATGCTGGGTGGCAGTGAGCATACCACTGCACTCCAGCCTAGGCGACAGAGACTCCAAAAAAAAAAAAAAAAGAGTATGATGGCAACATTCACTGAGATATATACTGGTGTAAGATATATTGAGTTTGAGATGCCTAAGACATTAAACTGGGGAAGGGAGCTGGCAGCTGATTGAAGAAAAATCTTAGGAGATGTCCACATGGAAATAGAAATCAAAGCTAGGATTCTAACTGAGATTAGGTAGGGAAGGAGTTACAGAATATACAGAAAAGAGAGCCTGGGATAGAGGCTTAAGGAACATCAGCACTTAAAGGTCAGGCTAAAAAGGATGATTCATTCATTCAAACATCCATGCATTATTTATGCATCAATTATTTATTAATAACTGGCCACAATGTGCTTGTTTTAGTTATAAGGATATCCAGTGACAAGATACATAAGATCCCTATTATCAAGGGTTTACATTTTGGTGGGTAAACAAATAAAAAATACAAGTAAGTAAACAAAGTAATTTCAGTTTGTTATAAGTGCTATGAAGAAAATAAAATTGGCACTGTGACTCAAATTGCAAGAGTGGCACTGATATCAGTTAGGAGATTTCCAGAATAATGAGTAACTGCTGAGAAAGTCCCAAAGTACAATCTTCCCTGAATTTATGTCAGAGTTGCTTTCCAGGGAAATTCAGTATATATTACAACAGTACAAAAAACTTTATACATGTAAAACAGATTCTGAGCTTATATGACAAGTTTTTTTAACCTATATAAATGTCCAGAGCAGTATTCAAAAGTCATAAAGGATACAATAGCAGTCTTGATTGCATAAGGCTAATCCAGGCACCACAGAACACCTAGGATCCCTGGCTCCTACCCACTAAATGCCACTGTGCCGAACCCCAATGTGTGACAACCCTACACACTTCCATACTTCCCCCCCAAGGGGCTAGTCCTTCCTCTGTTGAGAACTGCCACTTTAAGACAACAAAGTAGCTGGGCTCGGTGGCTCAGCCTGTAACCCTGCGCTTTGGGAGGCTGAGGTGAGTGGATTGCCTGAGCCCGCGGGTTCAAGACCCGCCTGGGCAACTTGGCAAGACCTCATCTCTACAATAAATTAAAAAATTAGCCGGGCGTGGTAGTGTGCGCCTATAGTTCCACCTACTTGGAAGGCTGAGGCGGAAGGATCGCCGGAGCCCAGCAGGTTGAGGCTGCGGTGGCCGGGAGTGGCCACTGCACTCCAGTGTGGGTGACAAGAGTGAGACTCCAACTCAAAAAAAAAAAAAGAAAAAGAAAAAAAAGACAACAAAGTAATATTGTACTCAGTGACACAAATTCCAAGAACTGGAGATGCTCTGAGGTCCACAGACTAATGAACTTTAGTTATAAACATTTCTAACTTCACTTCCAATGAAATTCAATCTTTCATTCAGTACATATTTACTGAGAGTGTACCATGTGCTATGCAATGTTCTAAGTTCCTGCCTCCATGGAGCTTACATTTCAGAAAACCATAGTAAACACAACTTCTTGAAATGAAGATGACCCAGAATGTGGTTCTTACATTTTAAATCTATACACACTTGCATCCGAGATAAAAGTAGAAAAAGCTTCCTTGAAAATTAATGTCATTTTCCCCATTAATTGCTACTCATTTCATGTACCATTAAATAGAATTTAAACATTTAGCACCCAATCAATGCTATCCAACATTTCTGCTGTCCAAAAAGCAATTGTGTAGTTTCAAATCTCACCAAAGAAGTTTTTGCAATTAAATAAAGATGCTAATTATAACTGAGCCTTAGCTGGGCTCAGTGGCTCAGCCTGTAATCCCAGCTCTTTGGGAGGCTGAGGTGAGTGAATTGCCTGAGCCCACGGGTTCGAGACCTACCTGGGCAACTTGGCGAGACCTCATCTCTACAATAAACCAAAAAAATTAGCCGGGCTTGGTAGCATGCACCTGTAGTTCCAGCTACTTGGAAGGCTGAGGTGGAAGGGTTGCCAGAGCCCAGCAGGTCGAGGCTGCGGTGGCTGGGAGCGTGCCGCTGCACTCCAGCCTGGGTGACAAGAGTGAGACTCCAACTAAAAAATAAAAATTTAAATTTAAAAATTAAAAAAAATAATAACTGAGCCTTTTTTGGACTCTAAATATGCTCAGACAAAAGAAGAGAAAAAGCAAAAAGGGGAGCTGTGAGTTTTAACTGGGGAATCAAAGTACTGGAGCAATCTTCTGTGAGAACAAGTTACAGACGGGCAGATGCAGAGAAGAAATTCCGATGAGGAGAAGAAAATGCAATGAAAGACTAGCTGGTAAAGGTTTCTAATTAGCACAGTACTGCCGGTACGAAGCAGTTGACTATTACCTTAATTTACACTCTCAAGAATGCTTCAGTTTAGGAAATTTTCTAAACATTAAAAAAAATATTTATATAAAACTTTATATTATTTTTCCATTTTTAACAAAGTATTCTCATATTAAACAAGTTTCACAAATCCAATTTTTTTTATTTTTTGAGTCAGAGTCTTATTCTGTCGCCCAGGCTGGAGTGCAGTGGTATGCTCACGGCCACCCAGCATCAACCTGCTGGGCTCCAGTGATCCTTTCGCCTCAGTCTTCCAAGTAGTTGGAACTGCAGGCGCGTACTACCACGCCTGGCTAATTTATTGATTTACTGTAGAGACGAGGTCTCACCAAGTTGCCCAGGCTGGTCTCAAACCAGCGAGTTCAGGCAATTCTCTCTCTCGCCTCAGCCTCCCCAAGTGCTGGGATTACAGGCTTGAGCCACCTTCCCCGGCCACAAATATAATTTTTAATGACAACAATATCTTCATTGTATAGATGGACTATAATTTATTTAATTTCCCTGCTGCTTATTTTGGTGTTTCCATTATATGCTATTTTTAGGACTAATTCCCTTTGTAGTTGGTTCTGTATTTGTGATTATTCCAGAGTGCTCTATATTTGTGATTATTATCTTAAGAGAGATTTCCAGAAATAGACTTTCTAAAACAAAGGGTATAATTAGGGGTTTCTTTACCAAACTGTTATCCAAAACATCTCAATAATCTATTTTTATTAGCTGAGTACAAGTGTGCTTATTTCAAAACACTCTCATAAGCACTGGGTTTAAAATTTTTTATCTTTGCAAATCTGATAGAAAAAGGATTTCAATGGCCTTAATTTACAATTCTTTGATTACTGATGAACATAATTCCCCATATTTGTTAAGTCCCATAAATTTCACTTTCTGTGAACTACCTGTTTCTCTATTCTGGCCCATGTCTTGAATTCTTCGTGAGCTTTTTCTTTATAAATTTTAAGGAGTTTATACAGGTTAAATAGATTAACCTTTTATCATGTTGCTGTAAATATTTTCTCCACTTTTAGTTTGCCTTGCAATTATTTTTGACATTCCTAAACTTTAAATTCTGATAAAATTCCACAAAAAAACCTTTCATGACATTTTACTTTTATGTATAGAAACTATTCAAATTTGCTTTTATTGTCTTAAATTTTTTTCTTTTATACAGATAATACTCTAAGTTCGTTACAGTATATATGTAGACACAAGGCTCTATCTTGCTTTCTGTTTTAATCAAGTAGCTAACAGTACCTAGGTGTCATTTAGTGCCCCAGGACTAAATAATCCTTCTGTTCTCTACTCAGTTGTAACACTGACTCCTCAAATATCAAATTCACATATAACCAGTGGACCTGAAGATCACTCTGCTCCATTAATAACTATATGCGGCCGTGTGTGGCGCTCGCAGCCTGCCATCACTGCCGTGGCGCATATCACCATCAACCAGTACCTGCAGCAGGTGTATGAAGCAATCGATATCAGGGACGGAACATCGTGTGCTGAGCTGGTGTCTTTTAAGCATCCTCATATTGCAAAACCGCGGCTTCAGATGGCCTCTCCAGAGGAGAAGTGTCAGCAAGTCTTGGAACCGCCGTATGATGAGATGTTTGCAGCTCATTTGAGGTGCACGTACGCGGTGGGGAACCACGACTTCATAGAGGCCTAAAAATGCCAGACCGTGATCGTCCAATCATTCCTGTGGGCGTTCCGGGCCCACGAAGAGGAAAACTGGGCTCTGCCTGTCATGTATTCGGTGGCGCTTCACCTTCAAGTATTTGCCAATAACGCAGATCAGCAGTTGGTCAAGAAGGGAAGTAGTAAAGTCGGGGACATGTTGGAAAAGGCGGCGGAACTGCTGATGAGCTGCTTCCGTGTCTGCGCCAGTGACACTCGTGCAGGCAAAGAGGACTCTAAGAAGCAGGGCATGCTGTTTCTGGTGAACCAGTTGTTTAAAATCTACTTTAAGATCAACAAACTCCATTTATGCAAACCGCTGATTAGAGCCATCGACAGCGCCAATCTGAAAGACGATTAAAGCACTGCGCAGAGAGTGATGTATAAGTACTACGTTGGGTGCAAGGCTATGTTTGACAGCGACTTTAAGCAAGCCGAGGAGGAGTACCTGTCCTTTGCCTTTGCGCACTGTCACCGCTCCAGCCAGAAGAACAAAAGGATGATTCTGATCTATCTGCTTCCAGTGAAGATGCTGCTGGGCCATATGCCAACCATCGAGCTCTTGAAAAAGTATCACCTCATGCAGTTTGCGGAAGTCACCAGAGCCAAGCACGAGATCTTCTTCATCCGCTGCAGGATCTTCCTCATCCTGGAAAAGCTGAAGATCATCACCTACTAGAACCTCTTCGAGAAAGTGTATTTGCTTCTTAAAACGCACCAGTTGTCTTTGGATGCCTTTCTGGTGGCCCTGAAATTCATGCAGGTGGAGGACGTGGACACCGACGAGGTCCAGTGCATTCTGGCCAACCTGATATACATGGGTCACATCAAAGCTTACATATCGCATCAGCACCAGAAGCTGGTTGTCAGCAAGCAGAACCCGTTTCCCCCGATGTCCATGGTGTGATGAGTGTGCAAGGGAGCCCTGAGGACTGCAGAGCACTCCTCCTTGGATTGTGGTTGCGCCAGTGAGGTGAGGCCTGTGTCACAACCTGACTCTTTAGCTGGAACTCTTTGGCCTCCTCCCAAGGACCCTGAGACCGAGTTTTCCAGCACACGCAAGTGATCTCTGTCATCGTTTGTAACTGACGGCAGCTCAGAGAACACAGAACTGGTGGCTCTGGGTTCTAGGAAGCTTCTCTGAAGGACTCTGAAGACGCTTTGCCACACGCTGTCCCCAAAAGCGTTTCATAACTTTTGTAGCTCTTTGTTTAAAAGGCATTCCCATTGTGAACAAGTGGCATGTTCTTCCTTATACCTTCCTAATTCATCTATTTTTATATAATAAATATGAGCATTTGATGTCAATAAATATACATATATATATATGCGCTTCTGCCAGGACCATACTATTTTAATTATTCCAGTTTCACAAAATTTGGGTTATCTGCTACCACTAGTTTCCCTTCAATAGGCTGTTTTAAAATTATGTATTCTTTTATCTTTTGAATGAAATTTGCAACCATTTTGCCATGTTCCAAGAGAAGAATATGCATTTTTTAAAAATTAGAATTGCTTTAAGCCTAAAAATTAACTGAACCAAAAGCTCTGTTGGATTTAATTTTTTCTTTTTATTTGAAAGATGTGGGGTACTATTAAGGATTAGGTATATAAATGGTCATCATACAGGTAAAGTTTGGGCCTCCCTTTGGTACCCACTTTGCCTGGTTTGAGATCAGGTACCCTTATCGATGTTGTGTCCCGCTTCCCCTCCCGCCCCCCACTCCAGCAGTATCTTGCTACAGTCAATATCTTTATTATAGTATTATGGTAAATGTTCAGGGTTCGCTTATGAGTGGGAACATGAGGTACTCTGTTCTTTGTTTCTGTGATAGATCACTGGATTAATTTTCTTATTGGAGAACATCTCTCCATTTATCTTTTCCTCTTTCAGTGAAATTGTCATTTTCTTCACATTTATTTCCTGTACATATTAAGCTTATTTCTATATAGTTTACAGTTTTTTTCATTGTTATTATGTATTGGGTCAAGTATTCTACGCATTGCCTAAATGGTTACTGATGGTAGATAATTAGTAAAGTTGCTAATTTACCTACATTGCATCAAATAACTTTTCAGCTGATCATCTTGGGTTTTCTAGGTATACAATCTGTAAATATCAACCATCTGTTCACCTCCTAATTTCTATTTCATGTTTTGGTAGTCAGAATTCTATGATTCCCCTAAGATTCCTGGTGTACACATATACTTTCCCCTAGTCACTCAAACAAACATGAATCTAGGTACCATTTGAAGGGACTTTGCAGATATAATTCAAATCCCTTATCAGTTGAGAAGACTATCCAGGTGGATCTGACCTAATCAAATGAACCCTTTAAATCTGGGTTTAGAGGTCAAAGAGAGAGGAAGTCAGAAGTTCCAACTATGAGAAGGATTCAACAGGATTTCAATACTCGTTTGAAAATGGAGGCTGTTAAGCCAAGAACATGACTACTCTAGAAGTTGACAGCAATTCCACTGACAGTTAGCAAAGAAACAAAAACCTAAGTCCTATAACTGCAAGAAACTGAATTCTGTCAACAAGAATGAGCCTGGAGGCAGATTCTTCCCCAGAACCTCCATATGAGAATTCAGCCTGGCCAATATCTTGACCTCAAGGGGCCTTGTGATACCATGAACAGAGATCTAGCCACGCTATGCTAGCTCTGTGGCGTACAGAACTGTGAACTAGCACTGATTGCTCTTTAAACCTCTAAGTTTGTGGTAATCTGTTATGTAGCAAAAGAAAACTAATACACCTGTCTTATTTAATTGGCCTAGATTTAAAGGACCATGTTAAAGAAGGTTAAATAGTAAAGTTTTAGCAGTCAGGGAATAGTCAAACATCAAAAACCATATCAGTAATTTCAACACGACAGATTTAATATAAAGATTTGTTAACCAGTAAAGGGTGGTTATGTTTTAAGAATTTGTTTGTTAGCCAGGCTCAGTGGCTCAGCCTGTAATCCCGTGCCTTGGGAGGCTGAGGTGACTGGATTGCCTGAACCCACGGGTTCGAGACCCGTCTGGGCAACTTAGCGAGACCTCATCTCTACAATAAATCAAAAATTAGCCGGGCGAGGTCGTGTGTGCCTGTAATTCCAGCTACTTGGAAGGCTGAGGCGGAAGGCTCTTCGGAGCCCAGCAGGTCAAGGCTGCGGTGGCCGGGAGCAGCCACTGCACTCCAGTCTGGGTGACAGAGTGAGACTCCAACTCAAAAAAAAAAAAAAAGAATTTGTTTGTTTTTTTAAAAAAGGTCATGAAGGGGTCCAGAAGGAGCAAATGCAGAAGGCAGATATTTACTAGCTCCAAGCTGCAGGTGTGTAAATAAGAGGCGAAGAACTTAGAAAAGGATCCCTCCACGTAGGGCTGAAGAGTGTGTGATGCCAAAGAACACACGCAGCTGAAGAGTAGTAAACAGACCAGCAGAGGGCACAGGTAAGAGTTGGTCCACAGGAGAGCTCTGCTAGGAGGTGGGAAAACTTCCTTGAGGGTTCAGGTAGGCCAAAACTGCTTCCTAAGTACACTGAGGTGAGCACTGCCAGGTCTCCACTATGCTAGCCGGCTGACTGCTGTGCCAAAAGCAAGTGCACTGGAAGCAAGGAGAGAAGCCCCTTTGTCCCTTTTTTCCTCCTTACACTAAGCATCTAGTGCCTTCTATTGACAAGGCCTAACATGAAGCCAACTAGTCAAAGGGAAATATTTACAGTGCCCAGCTTCAGTATGAAAAGTAGGGCAGAGATGGATTTGAATTTACACAGATTAGGAACTGAGCAACAAATAAGTAACTGGCACAGTCCAATTACTAACTGGACTACTTGCCTTCCATGCAAACCCTCTACACACATCTGAATTTACATAAAGTATCAAAACAATTGTTTCCATCTAACAACATGCAGATATCTTCCTATAAATAAACATGTTCTTACCTTCTCCCCAAAATGAGGAGCCACAGTCCTAACAGTCACTGTATTCATCACTGACTATATTAATTACTCCTTAAAATTCAGTTACAATCCACTAAATATTTCACTCTTTAAAGATTGAATTGTGCCGGGCTCGGGGGCTCAGCCTGTAATCCCACGCTTTGGGAGGCTGAGGTGAGTGTATTGTCTGAGCCCGTGGGTTCGAGACCCGCCTGGGCAACTTGGCAAGACCTCATCTCTACAATAAATCAAAAAATTAGCTGGGCGTAGTAGCGCACACCTGTAGTTTCAGCTACTTGGAAGGCTGAGGCAGGAGGATCGCTGGAGCCCAGCGGGTCAAGGCTGCGGTGGCCAGGAGCAGCCACTGCACTCCAGTCTGGGCAATAGAGTGAGACTCCAACTCAAAAAAAAAAAAAAAAAGAAAATGTTTTGTTGTTGGTTTTTTTTTTTTAAGCTACTTCATAGTAAAACAATAAACCAAAAACTAATCACAGAACAACCAGAAAACAAAACACCATGAGCAAGAGCTGACAAGAATGACAGCAAAATCAGAACTGAAAAGATATAAGATGCTGGAAGTAACAGACACCAAACAGGAAGAAAGAATATCTTTAATACATTTCTAGAAATAGAAGAGAAGCTTAACAATATGAATAAAGGACAATATTTTTGGAAGAAAGGAACTTCTTTTTTTTTTTTTTTTTTTTTGAGTTGGAGTCTCACTGTCACCCAGACTGGAGTGCAGTGGCCGTTCCCAGCCACCGTAGCCTCGACCTGCTGGGCTCCGGCGATCCTTCCGCCTCAGCCTTCCAAGTAGCTGGAATTATAGGTGTGTGCTACCACACCCGGCTAATTTTTTTGATTTATTGTAGAGATGAG
>CAUYQG010288943.1:111-10451 GCA_963574415.1 Tarsius wallacei
TGGGCTCGAGACCGTCCCGGGCAACTTGGCGAGACCTCATCTCCACAATACATCAAAAAATTAGCCGGGCATGGTAGCGCATGTCTGTAGTTCCAGCTACTTGGAAGGCTGAGGCGGAAGGATTGCAGGAGCCCAGCAGGTGGAGTCTGCGGTGGCCGGGAGCAGCCACTGCACTCCAGTCTGGGAGACAAAGTGAGACTCCAACTCAAAAAAAAAAATAATAATAATAATAATAATGCCACACATGTAAAACAATTTGTGTATCTTAATTTCTTCAGAAGGTTAGCTGCAGAGGAGGAGGGAATAAGGGTAGGCAAGAAGAATGAAGGACTCCAGCTGGGCCAGAGAGGAGGAAGCCCCAGAATGAGGTGGAAGAGGGTGGGGAAGAGGGGGTGATTGACAGGGGGAGGAGGGAGGGAGGGGACTCAGAGATGCAGGAGCTGATGCAGGTCTCAGGTTGCTCTCAAGCCGCTGCGAAAAGTCCTCTCTGCCCCCAGGAAACAGCTTTTTGTCTTTCATTTTCAAACATCAAGGCTTATTTCTGAAATAAAAGGTTGCTTTTCTGTCAAATTCTGAAGGTTCCCCAGATGTTCAAGAGTGACTTTGGCCTTTAGAAATAAACTTTTGAAAAGGAGAATTGTTTCCAAATATTAGTCACTATTTTTTTGGCTGAGCTTTTATTTTTTATATATACTGTGGCAAAAAACAGAACATAAATTTATCCTTTTATTAATCTTGAAGCATATATTACAGTGTTGATAACTATATGCACATTATTGTACAAGAGACCTCTATTACTTTTTTCATCTTTCATGACTGAAATGCTATATCTGATGAATTTCAACATTTATTGAACATCTACTATGTGGCTGCAATGACTGCAAACCACTGGTGGTCTCTCTAGGTAATTTGCCCTTTTGATCTAAGGACTATATCCTTTATAGTCCTTAGATTTATATCTAAGGACTATATCCTTTTTCATACACTAATAATTTTTGCATGTACTTTTATAATGCTTTCCAGTTTATAAGGTACTTTCCTTATAAAGTACAACTTGTTTATTCCATTATTTGATCCTCTCTCAAGCTGTTATTATTCTCATTTTACAAATGAGAAAGCCAAGGGTAAATGAACATAAATGGTTTACTCAAGGTCACAGAACTAGTAAGGGGTAGAGCTAAAATTTAAAATTGGTTTTTGAATACAAATTCTTCCCCACTGTATTATGCTACCAGTGATTTATTTCAAATAACATTAAAGAATGACTTTAGCAGTGTCTCTTGGGATTCTGGAAAAAGAGAAAAATGCTTATAAAATAAAATTCATTATTCTGGTAAAAAATATCTGAAAATATTTGCCATATACTTTTTTACTTTTAACCAACTCCTTCTAATCCAGCATTTGTGTTCATTTAGCTTTTAATTGTTTTGAGCAGTATTCATTTGCAAGTTTCAGCCATTGTATTCAGTAAGCACTAAGGTGTTGGAGCCAGATCTGGGTTTGAATCCTGGATTTGCTACTAAATTAGCTGTGTGACCTTGGGGAAGTTATTTAACCTCTCTAAGTTTCAATGGCCCCATCAGTAAAATGGAGCAAACGGGATAATGCATCAAAATTTCTTAACGTATTTCCCTAATTTATAACAAACACTTAATACATGGCAGATAAGAGTGCCGGCCCCCTTTCCATCTGTGAATGGTGAATTATAAACTTTACTTCTTTCTACTTCCTTCTTTGTTGCAATCTTGCTTTATTCCTGTGGCATTGGCCCACCTTGCATTTCATTATCCTAAATATAAGAAAATGAATACTTCATCCAGTTGAGCCAATTTCCTTTTTTTTTTTTTTAGACTGGTAAATATAGTTTATTTAGAAAGAGAGAAGAGAGAGGGAGGGGAGGGAGGGAGAGAGAGAGAGAGAGAGAGAGAGAGAGAGAGAGATTCACCTCCCCAAGGTAGGGAAGGGGGTCAAATCTAAGAAACATGGCAGAGGAAGCTCAGAGAGCCACGTGGACACACCAGAGTTTAGCAAAGCAATGGCCAAGCCAATTTTCAATAACGGACTAAATTCTTGTAGCTGGAAAGTATGGAAAGAGACCAGAATTTGAAGTTCAATGGAGTTAAGTGCCAATTTCCTTTCTGCCACTTGCTGGTAGTATGGACTTGGTTTCCTCATTGCAAAATGGGGATGATGACACCTATCACACTGGCTTCTTGTAGTATATTTATAAAACTCTGAGACCATAAGGGCTCAATAAATGTAAGCTGCTACTATTATTTTAAATAAGAAATCCCAACCTCACAGATAAAGAGGTCTAGGTACTCAGAGAAGAGACCCAAATACCAACTGGGCATATAATTCTTTTTTTTTGGAGTCAGAGCCCAGATAACCCTCAAACATCAGACCAGACTATGGTAATGATGATTAACAAGATACAAGCCTACACCCCAAAGTGTCAAGGCTATTTATATGTTGTGGATACCTGCATCTTATTATTCCTTCTGGTCCAAAGCTTTTGCATACAATTTAACCATCATTTATTGAGCGTGGACTACATGCCTGATCTTGTTCTAGTTGCTGTGGAAAACACAGACAGATGGGGTGCACCTTGGATCTCTTCTCAGATCACATTCCTGCTGGGGGCGTGGTGTAGTCAGTTCCATGGCTTTAAATTCATCTACGCTCTGTGACCATCAAATTTATTTCTGTAGTTCCTTTGACCTTCAGACTCATCTCCATCTGTTTATTTCCCATGTTCATTTATATGGGAAGCACCTCAAAGGCAATGTGGCCAAGACGGAGCCCATGATATTTTCTCCTCCTACTGTCCATAAACCTTTCCTTCCTCCAGTGTATCATTTTCAGTAAACAACTAATTCCTTAAGTTACTTAGGCCAGAACAGGTGTAATCCAGACCCTCTTTCTTTCACACCCTACGGTCAATGCATCAGCAAGAATCAACAGCTTTACCTTCAGAATATAATCCCAATCCAGCCACTTCTTGCCAATGTCCTTTCCACTATCACCCTACCCCTAAACTAGTGCAAGGGCTCCATGATCTATCCCCCTGCTTTGACCCTTGCCTCCAGGTCAATGCCTACAGTCATATATACTGTGCACAGCACTACCCCACAGGGACCAGTCACAGAGACTGCAATGTGAGGAGTGCCCCTTGGAGTCATGCAATGCACTCTACTTGCCTTGCTCCAGTCTAATCTCCGTTGAGCTGACTTTTTAAAATTAAGGCAAAGCCTGTTGCTGTGCTGCTCAGAACTCCTCAGGGTTTCCTTTTCTATTTGGAGTGTAATCAATCTGAAGTCCTATAAGATGCCTCAGGTTCTGGCTCAGGTCACATCTCTACCCTCATTTAGTTCTCTTTTCCTTACTCACTATTCTCTTGCCAACAAATCTTCTTGCCTTCCACAACTAAAGTACATTCCTGCCTCAGGGTCTTTGGCCTTGCTGGTCCCTCTACTGGGATTCTCTTCAGACAGGTCTTTGCCCAGCATGTACCCTCATTTTGGTTGAGTCTTTGCTCAAATATTCCTTCTCATAGAGGCTTCCCTGATTGTGTATGATTTGACATTTTTTTACTTATCCTGCCTTTAGTTTTCTTTATAGTGCTTATTGTATCTTACATCATATATGTACTAGTTTACTTAGTTGTCCTTTGCCTCACTCATAAGCATTTACTCTCATGATGGTAGAGATTTTGTCCATTTTATTCACCACTCTATTCCCCAGAAGCGCTACTGCATAGTAAGTATTCAATAAATATTTACAGGCTGAATGAATGGTATATAAAATTCACTTGTTGGTTCTTGCCTTCCTTCATTCACTGAACATTCATTCACTAATTAATTATTCTGTGCTGGCAACCCACATGCATGGTTTCCCTTCGTCCTCAAATGATGTGATCTTCATTTTACGAACTCAGAGTTTTGTGGAGTTGATGAGTCCCAGCCACAGGAGGTTATCAAAATCTGATGGGCTCCATCACCTATGAGCTTCCCAAGCTACCAAATTATCACTTACCCAATCCATGCTGGCCAATGGTTATATGTGGTAGTTAATGAACCAAAAATTGGGAAAATGAGTTATGACAATATGTACAGTTTATTTTACTGCAATAATAAACAATCCCAAAAGGTTCCTAACAACAAGTATTTATGTCTTCCACATGTTACATGAGGACTGCGGATCAGCTGGGCTAATTTCAGCCCCAATGTCTTCTTATCCTGCAACCTTAACCAAAGGAGTGGCCACTGTCTGGGACATGCTGTGGTCATTATGGAGATGGAAGTGAGAGAAACCAAGTCAAACCATACAAACATAATGAAAGCTCTTGATTGGATAGGGCAAGTGTCAAATATTTCTGATATTCCATTGGTCAACATACATCACATGGCTAGGTTCTAAGTCAATGAGGCAGGGATATATATTCCTTCCTCAGTTTGTGCAGGCATATGGAAATAGGAATCTTATTACAGAGAAGAAAAGGATAGTTCAGAAAAATAATGTCCAATCTACCACACAAAGAGAAAATATTTCAAAAAATGAAGTACATAAAGCAAAAATAACCAAAGCCCCCTTTAGCTATCATGGTATCTCCAAGTGTCACTGTGGTTTACAGACTGTCTTCACATGTCACAAATTAAGATTGACAATATTATTTCCACCAGCAGTGAAGGACTTTACTCATGCATTATTTCATACACGCATTCTGCAAGAACTGTGAGACTTTACCCTGTGCTGGACACGGGGAAACTGAGACCAGCTTCACAACAGATTGATATGAAACCAGGTATTACTTACTTACAGTTGGAGCTATAGATTTTTTAGCAGTCAAAAGTTTTGGCTCAGTGTCCAGAAGATCTCTTTTTCTTGACTCCTGGGAAGGCAAACCAGCTTTGGTGAACAAAGCTTTAAGTTAAAAGGAGTTAAAGACCCGCTCCTGCCCCCCTCCCACAGACACCTTGGGTATGTCTTCCATATTTGTGACCTTTTGCATCTTTTCCTGCAAATTCATGTATAATTCTCTTCAGTTAGTATCCTCTTTCAAAGTTTTGAGTGGATACTTATAACTTTATTTATTTAATAACATCCATCTCATTTTTATGGGAATAGACCTTTTATTTTCTTTCTGGTAACTGTTTCTTCCCCTTTCCTCAACTGCAACCATATGGTCTACAGAAGCCACATGACTTCCTCCCCTCCCCTACTCCACCACTGTTAATTGGTCTGTGGGTGGGCACATGACCTAAGCTTGACCAATAAGAGTTCTTGCTTTATATTTCTGGAACTGAGACTTGGAGACAATTCCCCTCAGCACAGGGGAAGGGGAAGAAAAAAAAAAAGATGTGTTTCATGAGACTTAGCAAGTTTAAGATCCCTATTTCTTTTTTTTTTTTGAGTTGGAGTCTCACTCTGTCACCCAGACTTGCGTGCAGTGGCCGCTCCCAGCCACTGCAGCCTCGACCTGCTGGGCTCCAGCGATCCTTCCGCCTCAGGCTTCCAAGTAGCTGGAACTACAGGCGCGCGCTACCACGCCCGGCTAATGATTTATTGTAGAGATGAGGTCTCGCTTGCCCAGGCAGGTCTCGAACCCGCGGGCTCAGGCAATCCACTCACCTCAGCCTCCCAAAGGCACGGGATTACAGGCTGAGCCACCGAGCCCGGCAGTAAGATCTCTATTTCTTTCCTCGCTTATAAAGAAGGTCTGTGTGAAAGAAAATAAAGATGACACTCTGAAAGACTGGGAAAGAAGGCCCTGGCACGTGCCATTTTAAGTCCTTTTCAAGTACTGTTTCCAATTGTTCTTTGTGTCCAGTCATATTTCTGTCCTGATTGTATTTGATTATCACCTTTTTCTTGGATCTTGTGAATAATTAATTCCCTCCCCTTTTTGGCCAAAGGTAGTTTAAGATGTATTTCTGCTGCTTGCAAGCAGTTCATTCTTTGAAGTATAATGGCATTTAAAATACTGCTTTTGGAAAAAAAAAAGGCCTGAAGAATGAGCCCTGGGGGGACATAAAAAATACATTTATCAAGAATAGGCTGAGGAAGGGGGTCTGGGCAAAGACGCAAGATGAGAATCAGGGGGAGGGGGAGGAGTGAGGTCATTCATAATTTAGGGAGGAGACTTTTCAGAGGGAAGATGCAATCTACAGTAGTCACAATACTGAGAAGATCAGGCAAAATGGGGATCACAAACAATACTGGAGTTAGTCATATGGAGGTCACTGACAATCCTATTATAAGTCATATACATTTCAGAGAAGCAGGAGCTGGGGAAGTTCAGACTGTGAATTTGGAGTGTTTTAGGAGATTTGGCAGTAAAAGCAAGAGATGAGGTTAGAATCAAAAGGGGTACATTGAGGAAGGGTTTCAATACCCCTCCCTTAAGATGGAAGAGATGCAATTAATAAGCATTTATTGAGCACAAACAGAAATGCTTTGGAGATACTGCATATCTGGTTCCAGACCACTGCAATGAAGCAGGTCACACAGTTTTTTCTGTTTGTTTCCCGGTGTATATGAAAGTTTAAGTTTACACTATATGGTGGTCCAGTGAGTGTGCAGTAGCATTATATATAAAAGAATACATACCTAATTAAAAATACTTTATTGTTAAAAACTGCTAATGACCATCTGAGCCTTCAACTAGTCATAATCTTTTTGTTGGTCTTGCCTTGATGTTGCTGGCCCCTGTCTGCTCAGATTGGTAGGTGCTGAGGGTTGGGGTAGCTGTCCTAATTTCTCAAAATGAGACAAATATGATGTTTACTGTATTGGTGGACTCTTCCTTTCATAAAATATTTCTCTGTAGTATGCAATGTTATTTGATAGCATTTTACTCACAGTAAAAACTTCTATTAAAATTGGAGTCAATTCTCTCAAGTCCTGCCACTGCTTCGTTAAATAAGTTTATGTAATATTTTCAATGCATTATTGTTATTTTAACAATGTTTATATTACCTTCTTTAGTAGTAGATTCCATCTCAAGAAACCAATTTCTTTGCTCACTCATAAAAAACAACTTCTCATTTGTTCAAGTTTTAGCATGAGATCACAGCAGTTCAGTTCCATCTTCAAGCTCCATTTCTAGTTTTCATTCTCCTGCTGTTTCCACCACATCTGCAGTTACTTCCTCCACTGAAGTCTTGAACCCCTCAAAGTCATCCATTAGAGTTGGAATTAACTTCTTCCAAATTTCTGTTAATGTTGGTATTTTGACCTCTTCCCATGAATCACGAATATTAGTGGCACCTAGATCAGAGAATCTGTTCCAGAAGATTTACAAATTACTTTGCTTAGATCCATTAGAAGAATAACTATCTATGGCAGTTATAGCCTTATGAAATGTCTTTTTCTTTACTTTTGGGGGGTGGTGGTGGATAGAGATGAGGTCTTGCTATGTTGCCTAGGCTGGTCTTGAACACCATGCCTCAAGTGATCCTCCCAAGGTGCTGGAATTACAGGTGTAAGCCACCACCTGGCCTGACATGTATTTCTTCATTAATAAGTCTTGAAAGTCAAAGTGACTTGATACATGGGCTTAGGAATGGAAGTTGTGTTAGCAGGCATGATTATACCATTAATCTTCCTGTATATCTCCATCAGAGTTCTTGGGTGACCGGGTGCATTTTCAATGAGCAGAATATTTTGAAAGAATTTTTTTTTTTTTCCTGAGAAGTAGGTTTTGACAGTGTACTTAAAATGTTCAATAATCCATGTTGTAAACAGATGTACTGTCACCCAGCTTTGGTGTTCCACTGATAGAACACAGGCAGAGTAGGTTTAGCATAATTCTTAAGGACCCCATGATTTTTGGTAAATGACATTGGCTTCAGCTTAAAGTCACCAGCTACATTAACCCTTAACAAGAGAACTTGTTCTCTGAAGCTTGAAGTCAGGCATTGACTTCTCCTCTCTAGCTATGAAAGTCCCACATGGTATCTTCTTCCAATTGAAGGCTGTTTCATCTACATTAGAAACCTGTTGTGTAGAGCCTTAATCAATTATCTTAGTTAGATCTTCTGAAAAACTTGCTGAAGATTCTACATCAGCACTTGCTGCTTCACCTTGCCTGTTTATGTTGTCAAGATGACTTCTTTTCTTAAACCTCATGAACCAACCTCTGATATCTTCATACTTCTCTTCTGCAGCTTCCTCACCTTCCTCAGCCTTCAGAGAATTGAAGTGAGTTAGAGCCTTGTCCTGGATTAGGCTTGGATTTAAGAGAAACTGTCAGGAGAGTGGGGGTAGGATTGGCAGTTGAGGGAAACTGCTAGGGGAGGGAGGGGCATACCTCATCAACAAGGGTACCTGCATAATCAGTGTTTACATACCTAACCCTGAATTGTACCCCACATCTTTATAATAACAATAATAATAAAAGAGAATGTTGTGGCTGGTTTGATCTTCTATTCAGACCATTCAAACTCTCTCCATATCAGCAATCAGGCTGTTTCACTTTCTTATCATTCAGGTGTTCACTGGAGTGGCACTTACGTTGTTTTTCAAGAACTTTTCTTTTGTATTTATAACCTGGCTAACTGCTTGACGCAAGAGACCTAGATTTTAGCCTGTCTCATGCCTTGATTACTAAGCTTATCATTTCTAGCTTTTAATTTAAAGTGCAAAATATGTGACTTCCTTTCACTTGAACACTTAAAGGCCATTGTTAAGGTTATTGATTGGCCTAATTTCAATATTGTTGTGTCTCAGGTAATAGAGAGGCCTGAAGAAAGAGAGAGAGACGGGCAGTGCAGTCAGAACACACACAACATTTGTGTGTTAAGTTCGTTGTCCTATATGGACATAATTTATGGTGCCATGAAACAATCACAATAGTAATATCTAACATTACTGATTGCAGATCACTATACCATATATTATAATAATAATGAAAAAGCTTGAAAGATTGTGAGAATTACCAAATGTAATATAGACACAAAGTAAGCACATGCTGTTGGAAAAATGATGTTGGCAGACTTGTTTCATGCAGCGTTGCAGAGATCTTTAATTTGTAAACAAAACAAAAACAAAAAACCAAAAAACCCAACTATATTTGCAAAGCTCAATAAAGAGAAGCACAATAAAGCAAGATATGCCTGTATTATATTTCAGATATTATGTTGGGTATCAGAATAAAAAGATAGGCTAGGTGTGGTGACTCAAGCCTGTAATCTCAGCACGTTGGGAAGCCCAGCTGGGAGGATTGCTTGAACTCAGAAGTTTGAGACTGGCCTGGGCAACATAGCAAGTTCTCCTCTGTACAAAAAAATTAAAAAATTAGCCAGGTGTAGTGGCATGCACCTGTATTCCCAGCTACTCAGGAGGCTAAGGCAGGAGGATTGCTTGATCCTGAGAGGTCAAGGCTGTAGTGAGCCATAATCATGCCACTGTATTCCAGCCCGGGCAATAGAGTGAGACCCTGACAAAAAAAAAAAAGATAAATATAAGATAAACAAGATTAAATAAATTATGGTACATCCATAAAACTGAAAACTATCTGCTCTAAAAATGATGTTGTAAAAGGAATATTTACATAATAAAATCTGCTGGGATTTTAATTAAGTTAAAAGATCAGGCTAAAAGCCAGCATGCATATATCAAGATATGTATGCATAGAAAAAAAGGCTGGAAGGATACAGAAAAATGTAAATAGTGGTTACTAGTGGTGTTGAGATTTATGAGCAACTTTCATTTTATTCTTTTGCTTATCTGCATTTTTAAATTGTTCTGCATTTAACCTCTGTTACTTTTTTAGTAAGAAAAATCACAAATATATTTCTAAAAATAGATGTTTGTAGACCCTGAAGTTGGTCACTGACTAATAGAAGAAACAATAGATTAAACAACAAAGTGTACATACACAACACTACTTATTAAATCCAAAGACAAGAGCTTATATGAAAGAGGAATACTTATTTCTGCCTAGCGGGGCTGGGGGCCTTCTCAGAAGAAGCACATTTAAGTTAGACCTTGAGAAATGAGCAAGACTAGGCCTGGTTTTAAAAAAGGCAAGAAAATGGGTCTAACATAGGGAAGCCCATGAAGTCTCCAAGGGGTCCTGAGCAGTCTGGGGGAAGAAGGGAAGGAACAGAGGGAGAGAATGGCTGCTGGGACAAAGGACCTGTGATGTCCTCTTAAGAGCTGGACATAAACCGGGCTCGGTGGCTCAGCCTGTAATCCCGCGCCTTTGGGAGGCTGAGGTGAGTGGATTGCCTGAGCCCTCGGGTTCAAGACCCGCCTGGGCAAGCGAGACCTCATCTCTACAATAAATCAAAAAATCAGCCAGGCGTGGTAGCGCGCGCCTGTAGTTCCAGCTACTT
>CAUYQG010288951.1:0-14479 GCA_963574415.1 Tarsius wallacei
CACACCAGGGCTTCAACTCAGCTCAGGCCTACCCACAGCATCCCACAGACACACTAGAGCTTGTCCCTAAACCCAGGCCCATCCATAGCATCCCCAGGAATAATCGCCGACGCCACCACACCTTTCCAGGGACACCCTGAATCTCCACGTGGGGGCTGGCCCCCTACAGAGGTGGGTGGATCTGGACTGTGGGGGGAACTCTGATGTATCTTTGGGATGAGGCTAGTGAGTCTGGGCTGATGGAGGAGCTCTGGTGAGTCTACGGGATGGAGTGGGTTGGCCTAGGCTGAGGTGGGAGGTGTGGTGTGTCTGTACAATGAAATGGGTGGGCCTGGGCTGACCGGGGAGCTCTAGTGGGTCTGTGGGATGAAGTGGGTGGGTGTGGACTGATGGGAAAGCTCTAGTAGGGCTGTGGGATGAGCTGGGTGGAGCTGGACTGAACAGGAAACTCTGGGGGATGCTGTAGATGGGCCTAGGCTGAGGGGGAAGCTCTAGCAAGGCTGTGGGATGAGTTGGGTGGGCCTGGGCTGAGGGGGGAGGTCTGTTATGCCTGTGGAATGAAGTAAGTGGTAGTGGACTGAGGAGGGAGCTCTGGTGTGTCTGTGGGGTGAGGTGGTTGGGCCTGGGCTCAGCGGGAACCCTAGTGTGTCTGTGGAATGACATAGGTGAGCCTGGGCTGATGGTGGAGCTCTGGTGTGTTTGTATAATGAGGTGGGTCGGCCTGGGTTCGGGGGCCAGCTCTGTTACATCTTTCGGATGAGGTGAGTTGGGCTGGGCCGAGAGGGGAGCTCTGGTGTGTCTGTGGGATGAGATGTTTGTGCCTAGGCTGACAGGTTAGCTCTGGTGTGTTTGTCAGATGAGGTGAGTGGGCTTTGGCTGAGGGGGGCGCTCTGGTGTGGCTGTGGGATGCTGTGGGTTGGCCTGGGCTGAGAGCGGAACTCTGGTGTGTCTTAGGATGACGTGGATGGGCCTGGGCTGAGTGGGGAGCTCTAGGGTGTCTATGTAATGAGGTGGGTGGATCTGGGCTGAGGGTTAGCTCTGGTGTGTCTATGGGATCAGGTGGGTGGAGCTCTAGTGTCTGTGGGATGAGGTGGTTGGTCCTGGGCTGAGGGTGGAGCTCTGGTGTGTCTTTGAGATGAGGTGGGTGGGCCTGGGCTGATGGGTGGCTCTGGTGTATCTGTGGGGTCGGATGGGTGGGCTTGGGCTGAGAGCAGAGGTCTGGTATGTATGTGATACGTGGGAGGTGGGCCTTGGCTGAAGGGAGTGATCTTGTGTGTTTGTGGGATGAAGTGCATGATCCTGGGCTGGGCTGGTAGAGGATCTGTGGTCTGTCTGTGGGTTGTGGTGTGTGGCTCTGGGCTTGCTGAGGGGAGCTCTGATGTGTCTGTGGTGTGAACTTGGTGGGCTTGGTCTGGGGTGGGAGCTCTGGTGTGTCTGTGCGATGAGGTGAGTGGTCTTGGGCTAAGAGGGAGCTCTGGTTGTCTGTGGGTTGAGGCAGGTTGGTCTGGGCTGATTGGGAGCTCTGGTGTGTCTTTGGGAAGTGGTTAGTGGACCTGGGATGAGCTGAGGGGGGGAGCTCGAGTGTTACTCTTAGATCAGGTGGATGGGCCTGGGTTACAGGGGGGGCTTGCTCTGGTGTTTCTTTCACCAAGATATACCAGCTTCACCTGTTTTCGAGCTGGCATTTTACTCTGTCACCCAAGTTGAAGTGCAGTGGCATGCTCATGGCTCACCACAGCCTCAACCTTCTGAGTAGCTGGGACCACAGGTGCACACCACCATGCCCAGCTAATTTTTTTATGTTTTGTAAAGATGAGGTCTTGCTGTGTTGTCCAGGCTGGTCTTGAACTCCTAGGCCCAAGCAATCTTTCCACCTCAGCCTCCCAAAGTACTGGTGACATGAGCCGCTGTGCCTGGCCAAGCTTCTCCTATTTTTTTTTAAACTAAGAGTTGTGAAAACAAATCTTTGTCAAGATGATGGAGAAGAGGAATAGAAAATGCCTCCATCCCCATGAGAACTATGCAGTTGTGCTCTGCAGTTATCCTAAGCCAGACCTGTCAACAATGCCACATTGCTGAGTATTGGAGTTTGAGACTTACTCCTTTCTTCCTATAAGGCACTGATAAGTCTCTTAGCACACACTTGGCCATGTTTGGCTTGGTCTGCATTTCTCATATTGAAGTCCTGTGGGCATCTCTGTCCCACACACGTCAGAGTATTCTAGGATAGTCGTGCCTTGGGCCTGGCTTTTTGTCGTAATTGCAGAGAATGTCGCTGTGCTTCAGGGTGAGAGTCTGACTAATGGAACCTCTGCCATCTGATTCTTGCCACATTGAGCTCCTGTTGCCTCGTTTATTGGTCAGGGAAAGCTCCTTGATTGCTTCTCACTGTAACCCTGAACAACCGTTGCACACCTCCTGTTAGTCCTCTTCCTTCTGTGCCATGCCACTCTCCTCAGATGTTCCCCACAGAGCCCCAGCACACGTTTTCCCATAAAGACCTAGTGCACCACCTGCAGGGCTCTGGGAAGCCCAGGATTCAGAGCGGACGCAGCAGTAAGCGAGAAGGAGGCCAGGCGTCTGGGGCAAAGTCTCCACTAACAGCATAGATCCTAAAACTGACTTGCACTGACCCAAGAGATAACTCTGGACCCATGACAAAATTCATTCAGAATGCTCCTCTGAAATTCCTGCTCTTCATGGTGACCCATGCCAATGGCAGCAGCAGGTGAGTGCCTACAGATTTGTCACGGTGCTGGGCAGGAGAAGGCAGGACAGGAAGCGCCAAGGTCCCTCAGTAACATCCTCTGGGCAGAGCAGAGAGTCCAGGAGCAAGTAAGGGGCTTTTGTTAAAGAAAAAGAATAAAAGATCATGACAGACCTAAAAATTGTGTTGTATTTCTGAAAAATAAAATCACTAATGAGTGGAGAACATACATACTAGAACCAAGGAATGTTTTCGGGAGCAAGACAAAGTTACAGCTGACCATAATTAGGGTAGAAAAGCTAGCCTCCAGCCAGAAAGGCTAAACCCAGGATGGTATCGACAGAAATATGGAAGGAAATTGAGGTAATGCCTTCATGAAAGGAGGAAAAGAAGTATTGAGAAACACAAACAACCAAGACTTGACTAGAAGTAGCTTTAGCTCAGTGCCAACTAAGTAAATGTGTGTCTCTGCTGTTGAATTTCTAACAACTTTCAAAGTGCTTATTTGCATTGTAAATTTCCCAGATGGGGCTACTGACCACAACATTTCCCAAACTTATCTGACCTCAGATTCCTTTTTTCATGAATAATCTTACCAAATTGAAATTCCCTGGAAAACACTTTTAAAACTTTGAGTTAACTCATTTTGGAAAATCTAAAAGTGTTTTTTCTTTTCCTTTCTGCCCTCCTTCCCTTGCTTACTCTGAATAGCACTGTTTGTAGTGGTAGTATTTTTTACATTCTTTTTTTTTCCTTTTGAATTTGAAAAGGGAGGGAGGGGGTGAAGGCAGAATTGGCAGTAGTGAGACTCTGGGCGGGGGGACCACAGGGCACCACACCTCATCAACAAGAGTACCTGCATAATGAACATTTGTATATCTATCCCTGAATTGTGCCCCACATCTTTAAAATAAAAAATTAAAAGTAAAAAAAAAAAGAAAATAGTAATTGACAGGGCACATCTGCAGAATCTTGTGACCCATATTTTATGGTTCTTAGATTAAAATCCAACTTTTAAAAATTAAAAAAAGGGGGGAGCAGTTTTAGCATTTGTTTTCATCTTGTATCCACCTTATTTTGTGGCCAGTAAACAAGAGGTGCAACAAGGTTTAAAATTATGTTGGCTGAGTGTGAGGATGTGACTGAACTCCAAAACACTGGGGCTTTTCAGAATTTAGTTAAAATTCTGGGCCCCAAATTGAGGTCCAAAAAGGTTCTGGATGTTGTGTGGTTAACTAGAAATTTGATATCCTCAAACAGCATGTGTCTTTTAGTTGCCACCGTGTGCCTAGAAAGAGTTGTGTTGCTGCAGAAACCTCTGTCCAAGAACACACAGCGTAAGACATCCAGAGCAGTGCTTCCCTGCCCTCAGAGTTCCCACATGGTGCTCACACACTTTCTCCTTTGCTCTGTAGACTGAAGGTCAATGCCAAGAACGCCGTAGAAACACTTGAAAGTTAAGAAATCAGGAACATGCAGTTCAAGTCAAGCTGAGTATTTCTTGCAGCAAAAGGCTTCAAACTCCCGGAATTGAGAGAGAAAATGTGAGTGGTTTTAAAATGTACCTTCCCACCACCAGTGACTGTAGTCCATGCAGTGACATAAAAAGATAGCCAGTAGGTTATAACTTCCTGTCTCCAAACATAAGATGTTTGTCAACCTTTCTCATTAGACTAGCATTAGATCTTGATGGAAGTTTCTAACTTTTCCAATCTCTTTAAGAGTAGAACATTCTGAATGGGCCATTGGTATTGGTTTTCCATCAGGCTGCAGTCAACATGGCCTATCCCATGTCTCTCTTTTCTTGGGCAGATGTTTACCTCCCCAAGCCCCTGAAGATCAATGCCAAGAACACCATAGAAGCTCTTAGAAATAAAGAAGTCGAGAACATGCAGTTCAGGTTGAGCTGGGGACAGAGTGCTCACCTCTCAGAGTGGCTTAGGGTATTTAACTGAGATGGTGCCTGTGAAGCACGCATAAGGGCAAGCACCACACACACACAAATACTCCACAGATGTCACATTCACTGTTGTCGTTGCAGTAGTAACTTGTTGCATGGTTGATTCTAAATCCCTCCCTGTGGTCTTTTATTTATTTATTTATTTTTTAAAGCAGGATTTATTGAGAGGATAGAAAAGCTTCCACAGTGGGAGGGGACCTGAAGGGGTTGCCCCCTGTGGTCTTTATTTATCAAAAAATAAATAAATAAAGAGCAATGGAATGAACATTATAGCTTAACCTAGACTGCCTTAGACTTACTCAGAACACTTGCATTAGCCTACAGTTTGACAATTTATCTAACACAGCCTGTTTTACAATAAAGTGTTGAATATCTATCTCATGTACATCATTGAATACTATACTGAAACTGACAAGCAGAAAGGCTGCTGTTTCTGCTGAATGCATATTTCATACCATTGTACAGCATTGAAAGTTGGGGGTTGATTGTACTCACCAGCCAAGTGCAGCTACTCGATAGAACAGCATAGATTATAGAATACTTTCATCATCACTGCAGAAAGTTCTAGAGCTGCATGAACACCTTGTTCAAATATCATTAAGGGGGGCACACCTCATCAGCCAGGGTACCTGCATAATGAACATTTGTGTACCTAACTCTGAATTGTACCCCACATCTTTAAAATGAAAAAATTAAAAGTAAAAAAAAACAACAAAACCCAAAAAAATTCCCAACAAATACTATTAAGAAACAACGTACAAACATACAGTTAGATAGAAGGAGTAAGACCTAGTGTATGATAGATCAGCAGGGTGACCATAGTTAACAATAATCTACTGTACATTTCAAAGTAGTGAGAAGAGAATAATTTGAATGTTCCCATCATAAAGAAAAGATAAATATTTAAGGTGATGTATATCCCAATTACCCTGATTTGATCTTTACACATAATGTACCAAACATACCTACAAAATATGTACATTTATTATATAGCAATAAAAAATATTAAATAGAAATGCACAGAAAGGAAGGCAAACACCCAGTTTAGGCTAGCCAAATTCAGTTCTCGGAAGTGATTCTGTTTGTATGACTTTGCTCATAGCTGACACTGATAAAATATTTGTTGATTAGATTAGTGAATAAATAAAACCCATGGCTGGGCATGGTGGCTCAAGCCTATAATCCTAGCACTTTGGGAGGCCGAGGTGAGAGGATTGCCTGAGCCTGCGGGTTCAAGACCAGTCTGGGCAACATGGTGAGACCTCATCTCTATAATAAATCAAAAAATTAGCCGGGCATGGTAGCGCACACCTGTAGTTCCAGCTAGTTGGAAGGCTGAGGCGAATGGATCACCTGAGCCCAGCAGGTTGAGGCTGCGGTGGCTGTGAGCGTGCTACTGCACTCCAGCCTGGGTGACAGAGTGAGACTCCAACTCAAAAAACAAACAAACAAAAAACAGAAAAACTCTTTTCATTACACAGATCAATCACTCTGATAATAAGAAGAACAGATATTCTTGCTTGTCTGCAGAGATCCAGATAGAAGACTGCATACTCAAAGAACCAAGCTAGCTTGCCACAGTCTTTAATAAATGTGTTTGTGTAAACAAATGCAATGGGATGGCAAGAATCTTATACCTTTAAATCCTACAGTCAATATTTGATGGGTACCTGGGGTTTGTTGTAAACCAACGAATATTTGCTAGTTGTATCAAATCTTGGTACACAGTATTTTTATAACGGTATTTTTACATATTGAAGATATCAATAAGCAGGAAAGCCAAGTGAATGGGAATTCTTAATTTAATCTGGAAAGGAGGGTTGGGGAAGTAGCTGTTTTCAGATCTAAGTGTGATCCCTATGCAGTTCACAGTTCTGCAGAGAGAAAACCTTTATTCTGTTATCTCCAGGCATACCCTAGTTTCTGACAATCGTCTTCTGCTGGAAGAATGAGCAGCAGTCTAGAGGACTTAGCCAGCTTTCTTGGTCAACTTAAGTTGAGCTCTTGAATCTTTCCTGTAAGTCTGAATTTATTCATTCCACAAATCTGGGTGCCGCCTTCCTCCTGGCACCAGGAGTGCATTAGTGAGCCAGACACAGTCCCTGCCGCCATGCCAGGGTGTTGAATGGGGTGGGAGGATGGGCTGCTTTTAGGAGGCTACCTGAAGTTCTCAGACTCTTCAGGGCCAAATCACTAGACCCAAGAATCCAATACACCCCACATGCAGTGAATTGGTGCTGTCAGATGATGAGTGTAATTCAGGGGTAAGAAAATAAAATCGCTTCCAAGAATCTGTTCTAACCTCCTTCCTAGGCGTGGTCACCAGAAAAACTCTGAGGAGTTGATGGTAGGTTATTGTTCCTTCTCTGAGCCTCCAGTATCTCATCTGTAAGACAGAGAAATTTGGATAGACGAATGCTTTTCAAACATTTTTATCAGCAGGTTCCTTTTAAAAACAGGGTGGCACACGGCACCCTGAATTTCAGCATTCTTACATAACTTCCCAAAATCTCAGTGGATTACAACAGTGTTGATTTGTTGTTTGTTTAATGTGGGCCACAGGCCAGCCGCAGCTCAACCCTGGTTGCAAAAATCTAGGCTGAAGGGGTGTTCCCTGTCAAGAACAGACACCAAGGAGAACAGAAATCCAGGTGCCCACTCCTCCCACAGGCTTCTGCCAGGATGTGTCAGTCCCACTGGCCCATACCCCAGGGCCCCAAACATATCAGGCACCAGGTCAGCCCAGGCAAGAAAATGTCAACCTTTCCCTCAGGTGCACGGCAAATCATGTGGCAGTGGGCAGCATGACAGCCCTCCTTCAGGGAAGGGGGTGATTATTGTGAGTGGAAACAAGATGATCCAATGACTGCTGAAAAGCCATGAAGTGTCCCGACCCAGGGAGCAACATCGCCTGACCTGCTGACCCCTGCCCTGGGCAGAGGCTCCCAGGAGCCTACGTGTCTGCAAGAAAGTCTATCTACAAACCACTGGTTGGGGTCATGGCTCCGATCCTGGTAGGGACTTAATCGTGTCCCTCCAAATTCCTGTGTTGAAATCCTAACCTATAGTATCTTAGAATGTGACCTAATTTGGAAGTAGGATCATTGCAGATGTAATAAGTTAGGGTGAGGTTATACAGGAGTATGGGGACCCCTAACCCAATACAGCGGGTGTCCTTATAAAAAGGAGAAATTGGTACACAGATACCCACACAAGGAATACCATGTAAAGACGAAGGTGGAGATTTGGGTGATGCATCTACAAGCAAAGGAAAACCAAAAATTGCCAGCAACCACCAGACGCTAGAGAGAGGCCTGGAACAAATATCCCCCTACAGACTTCAGAGGGAGCCAGCCCTGCTGACACCTCAATCTTGGCCTTCTGGCTCCAGAGGTATGAGAGCATAAATTTCTGGTTTTCAGCCACCCGGTTTGTGGTACTTTGTTATGGCAACCCTGGAAAACTAATGTAGGCCCCTTTAAGGTCTAAGCTCTGAGGAACACATAGAAATTTTTTATACTAAAAAAAGGAGAGAAAGAGCACACTTTTACTCTGGCTGAAATTACTGGACAAGAGGGACCCAAAAAAACCAGAATTATTTTTTGGAGGACGAGCCCTTAGTAGTACAGATTTCTCCCACTAGGTAAGTGTTCTAGGAACCCCTTGGCATCAGTGTACCAGGTAGCGTAGTTGTGACAGACTGTGTTCAGTTTCAGTTTATTTTTCTTGGAGATTCTTTCAACACACTTGCCCATTTCCTGATGGGTGATTTACAAACACACCTGCCCACACTGCCCTGAGTATTCAGCAGTTTTTGACCAAAATGGCCTGACCCCCATGTCCCACCCTCTCATCCTGAGCAACATTTTTTTTTGTTGTTTCCCCAGATGAAAAAAGCTCTCAGAGGGAAACAAAAAACAGCAGAAGCACTAAAAGGCATCCAAATTGACAAGTCCAAAAACCGTTTTGAGCAGTGGAAAAAGTGTCTCAATAGGTGAATTGCATCAGAGTACTTTGGAGGGGACTAAAGTTTAAACATGTAAGAATAAATACACAGTTTTTTTGTAAATAAATTCTGGGGTGTGTTGGGATCTTCTCCTCATATTTTTAAAGCATCGTTGATCTTAATTAATTATCATTATCTGGGAAAAGGTTCAAGAATACTCCTGGGAGGCAGAGTCCTAGGATAGGGCTTTAAGATGCAAAGTTCTTGTGACCAGAGCCCCCCTATCCAGTGACAGCCCCTTTGCTCTCTGCTGCACCCTGCAGCTCACTGCTGTGTCCTGCATGTAGGGGCATAGTTCTATTTCTTTTTCTTTTTTTTTTTTTTTGAGTTGGAGTCTCACTCTGTCGCCCAGACTGGAGTGCAGTGGCCGCTCCCGGTCACCGCAGCCTCGACCTGCTGGGCTCAGGCGATCCTTCCGCCTCAGCCTTCCAAGTAGCTGGAACAACAGGCGCACGCTACCACGCCCAGCTAATTTTTTGATTTATTGTAGAGATGAGGTCTTGCTTGCCCAGGCGGGTCTCGAACCCACGGGCTCAGGCAATCCATTCACCTCAGCCTCCCAAAGGCGCGGGATTACAGGCTGAGCCACCGAGCCCGGCCATAGTTCTATTTCTGTCACGTTGATGTGTTTCCACACGTTGATGTGTTTCCCCACTACAGGGTCTTTAGTGTAGGGATTGTCATTCCATCCCCAACAACTCAGGGCACAGCCAGTCCTAGGCCTGTCCCTCACCGATAGACTCCATGCATGAGACCTGGCCTCATTGGATGCTTCCCCAGCACATTCCCTGGGCCCAACATCCCTAATGTGGACCCTACCAGTCACTCCTCACACGGAATCTGTGATGGAACTCACTCAAGTGAGGCACAGAGAAGCTGAGACCAAAGAGCCAGGTCACACAGATGGGAGGGGAGGATGGGGCTCAACCCCCAAGCACACCCTCTGCTCCTGCGCTCTGCTGGGACAGATACACCCGATTAAAAACGTTCCTTGTCCTTCCTGGTATTGCTGGTGAGGACCGACTGGAGGGGATGCTGCTTTGATGGGGGTAACAGAGGGGCCTCTGAGCTGGCCCAAGCCATTAGTGTCATTCTGCCTGGCTTCTCTGATGCCTTCACTTTGCCTTTCTTGAAGCAGCGGGCATACCCTGGGCCTATTAAGAAAGACGATCCCAGTGGAACCAAACACCATCATGATGCCAAGTCTGGTCTTCAATTATTCACTCTTCAACCTGTGTCCAGGGCTTTCTGGGGTGATGTGGTTCAGGGACAGGTGATTCTGAAGATGATCTTCTGGTAATCTCTAATGCCAAGGTTTTGAAAAACATCTTTAAGCACTAAATTTTTTCTTTAAAGTTAAACTTGGCTAGGCATGGTAGCTCACACCTGTAATAACAGCACTTTGGAAGGCCGAGGCAAGAGGACTGCCTGAGCCCAGGGGTCCGAGACCAGCCTGGGCAACATGGTAAGACCTTGTCTCTACAATAAACTAAAAAACTTAGCTGGGTGTGGTGGTGCACACCTGTAGTCCCAACTACTCAGGTGTCTGAGGCAGAAGGATCTCCAGAGTCCTGGAGGTCAAGGCTACAGTGAGCTGTGGTTGTACCACTGCAATCCAGTCTGGGCAACAGAGTGAGACCCCAACTCAAAATAAATAAATACATTAAGTAAGTAAACAAATATTTCTTTAAAGTTAAACTTGCCCTCAAGGAAGATCAGTAAAATAAATTAGTAAAAAGGAGCTCAGGGTATTTTTAAAAATGTATAATGTTAATTTTTGCTTTGGAGAGGATAGTAGATGTGGAAAGGAGGGGTGAGAGCCTGCGTCCTCCCTGCAAGTCCCCAGTCCTGGGGTACTCGGTTCCCTCCCTGGGATTCAGAGGGTTCCTTGGGTTTCCATGCCTCTTGACTCTGGTGATAAGGATGTCTGTCCCTCCTAAACTGCAGACACAGGTCAGGATGCCTTAGGGACCACTTGGCTGTGACCTTCACTTTTACAGGTAAAGTCACTGAGAGTCAGAAAGATAGCATGGTTGTCACAGAGATCGTGACTACCTCAGGGCTTATATCCCATGGGAAGGAACCATCTTGACTGTGAGGTAGGAATCCTGGGTTGGGGTGCTTGTGGAAAATTGTCAATGCCCCTTCTTTGTGTTTTCAGCACCTAACGAGGGGAGGGGTGGTATCTGTCAGGCGGGAAGCTAAGCAGGACAGCTCAGAACTTTCAGATCATATACCTGAGCACGTACCTCCTTGGCTGTGTGCATCTGTGAGGTCCAAAAGAGCCGCTGTGTGTGGTTATTAATGAGTCCAAATTACACAGAATCCAGTTCCTCAGTCACAGTAACCGCATTTCAGATGTTCAGTGTCCACATGGACTGTACGAGACCATGCTGTCAAGGCAAAGGGCTCCAGTGACCACGCTGCTTCCGAGCCACCGGCTCTCCATACATGCCCCCCACACCAGCCTCTCCTGGACACTTGCCCTCAAGGGACATGCGCTGATTCTTTGGCCCTATTCACCTCTGCTGGATCAGACTCTCTGGGGTAATCTCCTACTCTTCACAGCTCACCTGAGATTCTGATGCAGCTCAAATTTGAGGGCTACTGTCTCAGACACTTGGGAAGCTTGTTACTAATTCAGTTTCATTTCTGTGGTCAGACCGTTTAGTTTCATTTCTCCCACTGTTTGTTTGTGAGGGGGCAGGGAAGGACATAGCTCACATACCATATAAAAGTGAGCCAGAAAAAGGGAACAAGGTAATTTGCCTGTCTCTGTCCTGAACTGCACAGGTAAGAGTGGGACCTGGTGTGGAGAGGGCTGTTGCATGTCTGACATGCAGCAGGTGTGTACCTTTAAACAAGACTTCCTGAGAGGCATGACATTTGCCTGGTAAACGTGGCATGTGTTTGGAGGCAAGAACCATGAAGATAACTTTCTGATGTTGCCCACTGTGTGGTACGGAAAAGTCCTGTGTTGGCCCCAGTCCACAGCAGCCCTGTGCACAAAGTGGGGCTTCTGGAGGAAAAGCAGCCGGCGCCAGGGCACAGGTTGGCCACATCCCGAATCTGGCTGAGGGTCTCGTGGCTCTAAGGAATGGCTTGCTAGATAGCTTTGCTCAGTGTCCCACAGAGTCTGGGGTGGGATGGGGGAGCTTTGTGCCCCAAAGCCTGGTCTCTGAGGGTTCCAAGTGCCCCTTTGCTTGTGGTATTTGTGATGCCATGACATGGCCTTGGCGATATGCTGGGAAGCCAGCTGTCTCAGGGCAGGACAGGGGATGGGGCCTGATCTCTAGCTCTTGCCAAATTCCCATGGTGTAAGTGTTCCCACCACAGCTGGTTCTAGTCCCATAGTGTAAGTACTCCCACCATGGCCAGTTCCCATTCCCATGGCATGAGTGCTCCCAGCACAGCAGGTCTCGAATCCTGTGGCGTGAGTGCTCCCAGCAAGGCCAGTTCCAATTCCTGTGGCGTGAGTGCTCTCCCCACAGCCAGTTCCTATTCCTGTGGTGTAAATGCTTCTATTACAGTGGATTCCTAGGCAACAGGAGTCATACCCTGCACATAGAGTGGGGATTTCTGGAGGGAAAGCAGCTGGCCCCAGGGCACAGGTTGGCCCCATCCTAAATCTGGCTGAAGGTATTGCGTCTCCAAGGGATGGTTTGCAAGATAGTTTTGTTCAGTATCCCACAGAGTCTAGGGGTCGGGGGGAGCTTTGTGCCCCCAAGCCTGGTCTCTGAGGGTTCCAAGTGCCCTTTTGCTTGTGGTGTTTGTGATGCAATGACATGGCCTTGGTGATAAGCTGGGAAGTCAGCTGTATCGGGGCAGGACACAGGATGAGGCCTGGTCTCTGGAATTTGCCCCGGGCTGCCTGCACTCCAAGGGCTGGTCTATTTCGTAATTGATACTGAGCAGAAAGAAAACATGGTTATATTGATGACAACTTTAGAAACTGTTCTTTCTTTCTCATTGCGTTTACAATTTTGTCTCTAGTGCTCTAAAAAAGAGTGGGGGCCCAAGCTACCCTTCCTTGCGTTGTCTCCCCCTTTCAGTCTCTCTATTTTTGTCTCCCTGATAGCACTTGTGACATCATTCTTTCTTTTTCTCTTTCTCTTATTTTTTATTTTAAAGATGCGGGGTACAATTCAGGGTTAGATACATAAGTGCTCATTGTACAGGTAAAGTGTGGGTACCCTTATTGATGTTATGTCTCCTACCCTGTGACCTCTTTTCTTCATTGAGGTTTGTGCATGTTATCTGGCTTCCACCCTAACAGGCAAGCTCCCCCAACAGATCTGTGTCTGCTTGACTCATGTGAATTCCAGGGACTCAGAATGCTCAAGACATACCTTTGAATGAGTGGATGAATAACAACTGGATCTTAATAAAAAGGGGAGGGGCACAGTGGATCATGCCTGTAATCCCAACACTTTGGGAGGCTGAAACAGGAGGATTGTTTGAGGTTAGGAGTTTGAGACCAGCCTGGGCAATATAGTGAGACCCCATCTCTACAAAAAATACAAAACTTAGCCAGGCATGGTGGTACACACCTATAGTTCCAGCTACTTGGGAAGCTGTGGCAGGAGGATTGCTTGAGCTTAAGTGTTGGAGGCTGCAGTGAGCTATGATCGCGCCACCGCACTCCAATCTGCACGACAGAGTGAGACCCCATCTCTAACAAGCAAACAAAACAACAACAAAAACAAGAGGTGCACATTGGGAGATGAATTATAAGGTTGTGTCCTGTGGTCAGGCACCCATGACCCTGCATTATGCAAGAGATGCTGGAGCTGGAGTGAAGGGTCACAACTGAATAGCCCCCAGAGCCCAGGATGTGCGCAGGATTGAGCAGAGCTCCCAGGTTCTTTGCAGGTCAGCAGTGGTGGGCATGCCCTGCAGGAGCTGCAGGTCACCTTAGCCTTTAGCAGACTTCACCACATTCCTCATTGCCATCTCCCCGTTTCCAAGAAGCGGTGGTCACTTCATGCTGGAAGTCTTGATCAAGCTTCCAAACCCAATGGAGAATGTGGATGTTTGTCCTCTAATCTTGAGGCCCAGAGAGCAATGCCAGGTGCAGTAGGAAAGAGCACTGGAGATCCAATTATCGGCCCTGGGAGGGGACTTCCATGAAGCCTCTCACATTCCTCCATAGCCCGGCATCCTCATCTGCAGGTTAGGCAGATCTTCCTGCCCTCCCTGCCTCACAGGCTGTCTTGGGAATTTGGGGAGATGATAGAAGCAAAAACCTCCCAGGAGCCAGAATGTTCCACTCATGTGTGGGGTGTCAGGGCACGTCAGGCACTTACTTCTGACCACCACTGCAAGGACTCCTCACCCCAGCACTGCCCTCTTGGGACCCCAGCCCTGCACCTTCACCCACAGGCTCTTCCTCTTCAATGACGTTCCTGGAGAGAGGGACTTCTCTTTGCAAAGGATTTTGGAATTGTGAAGTTAGGGCTCTGAGCATGAGTAGGGAAATCGTCTCCCCTTTGTGGTTTTTGTGTGTTCTCCAGTCCTCAATGGAGATGATTACAATGAGACTCCTGGTGGAAGACAGAAGGACACCACTGAGCACAGCATCAGTGGGCATGTCCTCTCTCAAGACATGGGCTGCCCAGGCATGGATGGTGGGACAGAGCTGCCTTTTCAATGCCCCAGCTGGCACGGCTATGGGCTTATTGTCTTACTGTGCAACTTTCAGTCAATACCCACCTGTTAGGGGATAAACTGTGTCCCCCAGAATTCCCACGTTCAAGACCTAACCCCCAGAACCTCAGAATGTGATTTCATTGGAAATGGGGTCCTT